>ML372891.1:0-20570 GCA_005239525.1 Nicotiana knightiana | reverse complement strand
TATATATATATATATATATATATATATATATATTGTTGCGGCGTGCAACCCGATCCATATATACTCCTCACAATATAGGCTCTCGGCCTCACTTAGTCAGAAACCTCTCAAAAGCCACGCGGGTTATCAGTAAAATGGGGTACTCGATCCATAAATATCATTTTATGCATCAAATTAGTGTAAATGAGACTGAGTTTTAAATCAGTTGAGCATAATATGATTGAGTGTAAATCATAAGTCAACACAGTGAGGAATAGCAGTAAAAAAGCCCCCAAGGGGTCTAAACACATGGCACGAGGCCCAAATACAGCATTCCGCCCAAAACATAGTAATAATCTTTAAAAATGAAATATCATATGGTTTATAATCAAATACGCAATTTAATAGTTGCTACGGGACGGACCAAGTCACAATCCCCATCGGTGCACGCCACACACTCGTCATCTAGTATGTGCGCAACTCCAAAATACGAACTCAGAATTCGATGATTCTTGTTCCTATGAGTCATAAATAATAATACAAACATAGCCCTTCAATCAAAACTCAATTCGGAGCTCATTTGCTCAGTGCGATACCCATTTCGCTCGTTAAACAATTAACTCATGTTTCGCGTCAAAAACCCAATCACGACTTGATGAAATTAGACCAAACTTTCCAGATCACTCCTACAATTCATTATCAAAATCCCGGAAGTGTCGAAATCAAATTTCGATCTCTAGAACTAAAAATGGACCTTTGGATCATTACATGCTTATGCTCAAAACGCCAAAATCTTCCAAAACCTCTTCCACAACTTATCCGAACATCATGTGACCCCAACCAAGTATACTAACAAGTCCCATAATATGACACAAACTTAGTCGATGCCTCAAATTACATCAAACAATGTTAAAACCGTGAATCATACCCCAATTCAAGCTTAATGAAACTAAGAACTTCCAACTTCTATATCTTATGTTGAAACCTATCAAATCAAGTCCGATTAACCTCAAATTTTGCATACAAGTCACAAATGACACAAAAAACCTATTCCAACTTCCGGAGTTCCATTCCGACCTCGATATCAAAATTTCCACTACTGACCGAGAAACACCAAATTTTCAATTTCGCCAATTCAAACATAATTTTACCACGGACCTCCAAATCACATTCTGGACGTGCTCCCTAGTCAAAAATCACCTAACGAATCTAACCAAATCATAAAAATCCAAATCCGAGATCGAATACTAAAAAGTCAAAACTTGGTCAAACCTTTCATATTTAAAGCTTCAATTGAGAATTGTTCTTCCAAATCTATTCTGATTATCCTAAAAACCAAAACCGATAATTTACATAAGTCATAAATGTCATGCCCCAAAACTGAGGGATGATACCGGCACCTAACCGAATGATTCCGGTCAAGCGGACCTAGATTGTCTTTCCTACTCAACGCGTTATCCCGTGCACAATATACAAATTTATAATGAATTTACAACCAAATTTGCATTTTCTTCTTTTAAAACTTCAACATTTGATAATCCCAAAATATACAAACTAAGCACAACATTTCCGACATGGAACCAAGATTACGAATAATTACAATTACTACCCAAAATACATACAACCCACGTAGTGTCTACGGAGCCTCTAAGAGTACTATTAGTTTACATAGACTTGTCGGTAACATGGCCACGGCTATACCTTTTACAACATAAGCAAAAGAGAATGATATGGTCCACATACGGCCCCGAGAGGAAATGGGGCTCACTAGAACTGTTGAAGAGATGAAGAGGAGGCACCACTAACGGCGGACCGAGCTACCTGCTATAGAACCACCTACATCCATATAAATGATGTAGTGCCCCCGGCAAAAGGGACGTTAGTACCATTGAATAGTACTAGCATGTATGGAAAAACTTCACTTTATGTAAAATCAAGCAATACACATATAAGAGGCAGTGAAATAAACCCAAACAAATATTGCACAGGGATAAAGAGAATCACAAATGAGGTTTTCACATTTCCTTATTTCAATTTTTTCCTAGTTGCGGCGCGCAACCCGATCCCACCTTACAATCATATTCCACCCTTATTCTTCTGTTGCGGCGTGCAACCCGATCCCATCTCACAATCACATTACACCCTTATTACTTCTGTTGTGACGTGCAACCCGATCCCACCGTACAATTCTGTTGCGGCGTGCAACCCGATAGCACCTTATAATTCTGTTGTGGCGTGCAACCCGATCCCACCGTACAATCACATTTCACAGCAACAACCACCAACAATTATATCACAAGGATCTTCATCATGAAGAACATAAGTTCATATAAACCAATAACTATGTGAAATCAAGGCACAATGATCCTTGCCAATCAGTAATTCTTATATGGTGTTGCCACCATCATTTAACTCAATAAAATCAGTCCATGTTTACTTTCATCATTTTCTATACAGCCTTTAGCACTTTGATACGTTCAACAATGTAATTAATAGCAACATCAACCAATAATTCAATCACAAAGATTCTCATCGTCAAGGATATTCATTCGTAACAACCACGTAACCATATGAAATCAACACCACAGAAATCTTTATCAAACAGTGAGTCATATACGGTATGCCATCAACATATAGCTCAATTAGTTTTTCCCTGTTTCCTTTCCATTACTTACTACACAGCATTTAGCACTTAGATACATTCAACACTTTGATTCATTATCATTTCTTTCGTTTTGCAGCACATCCTCTCATAACGATGTATTCAACATTTAACGAGCTTTGCACATGATAGAATAAGCATAAAGAATCACCTTTTTGCAAGATCACATAACATGGTAATCGACTAAGGAATTCAAAGAACGAAGTCTTATACCTCGACACAGCAGGGCAATCAATTCACATATGCTCAAGCAAGAATTTCACGCCGAGTGTTCGGACACCAACAAGATGACTCTACAAAGATTAAAGTTAGTCATACATACCTTGACTCGGAATTCCCCTTTAATTTTCTACCACAATTCACCAGACCTTCTAGAACCTTCAATCTAGTTCACAATGTGGCATAATTGAACTTAGAATTAGGAAAAATTATCATGTCTTGAACTCACTTGAGCATTCTATCAAACACTAGGTGTTCCTTTTGATTAAATGGCCTCTTTTTAGTGAAAGATCACTCTAACCCATTTCATTTTACTAGATTATGACTAGTTGGTTACATGCATGCAAGACTCCTACCCCCATCTTCATGAACTCACCTAACCATGTTTCATTTTAACAAAATCTGGAAATTAAGGTTGATGGGGTAAAAACTTACCTCTTGTAGTGAAGAAAATGGTGTCTTACTTGATCAATTCCAGGCCTGAGTAGTGATGGAGGAGCAAATTTGATGAAGTTGGAACTCTCTCTCTAGAACCCACTCTCTCCTCTCTCTAATTTATCAGAAAATAGGCTTAAAATGAAAGGGGTAAGTGTTTTAATGAACTGGGGTCGGGTATAAAATTAGAATTTTAACAGTCCCAAAATAGAAATACGGGCCTGCTATGCAGTCCGCATTCTTGTCGCATAAATGGCCCTCAAATGAGCCAAAAAAAAAAAGCAAAATGCCTAGGTATGCGAACATTATGCGGTTTGCATACCTGTTATGTGATCGCATAGTGCGTCACATAACACCCTCCGCAAAAGTCAAGGTGCAAGAATGCGATAACTATGCGGCCCGCATTCGTGAAATGCGATCGCATTCTAGGCCGCATAGCTGTCCTCAAAATGGACAGCATACTATCCAAGTATGCGACCACTATGCGGTCCGCATACCTGATCTGTGATCGCATAGTGGACCGCAGACCTGCGCAAATCTGGAAAATTATATCTTTTAAGACCCGGGGTACTTTTTACTCAAAAAGGGTCCGTTTTAAGAATTTCTACTGTTATAACAACACGGGGAACTATTTGGGCATTATTTTTAGACTTGAAATTTTACGGGTCTTTATATTCTCCCCCACTTAAAATCATTCGTCCTCCAATGAGGATCGGGGAATCACTTAGCTAAGAGAACACAAAACATGCCAACCCCCGAATTTTATTAACTTCTATATTTTCTGAAAATTTTGCCAGAGTTTCCTTTGTAATTAGGCCTATCTACCTGTTAGAGAGCCCCCGAAACACATTTTAACCAATTCCACACATTTTCAGTTACTCTATCAACTTGCACATAATCCGGTAATTTCAACAAGCTACATATAATTCAATTACTTCCACAAGCCTCGCATAGTTCGGTTAACTCCACAAATTTGCACATAATTCAACTATTACAATGAGTTGCACATAATTCAGCTAATCACAACAACATATACATTTATGGAACAAATTTTGAGAAGTCACAATAGTAGGGTAATTAGGGGAGGGGAGTGTTCTTGCACAAAATTTAACACAATATATAATTGCTTAGGAATGACAACTTTCAAAACCACTACCGGACTTATTCAAACAAGTGGGGATATAAGATGAATGCTTGGTTTACGTTATGGAAGAAAGACATGTATATGTGATATTAGATATTGACTAGTGCTAGTTATATATGAAATGAACTAAAGATATATCTTACTACTCTAGGGAATTCTAATAGACTAGAAGTCCTTCCGGCCCCTTGTGACTGTGAATTGAATGAATAAACGGATGAAATCAAGAAATAATTCAACTAACAGTTCGAACCAAGAAGTGGAAGAACGAAATCCGTATGGATTCACAAAGACTCTGTGGCTAGAAAGTAAAAAGATATATCGAAGTAGTTCTGATGATTCAATAATCTTATTACTTCAATCTGAAGTTCATAGTTACTTCGACTGGATGAGTCCTGGCGAGGGAATAATTAAGTCATAACTCATCGGTTGATCGTATCATTAACTATTTCTTTTTTTTGGTACGAGGAACTTATCATGAATCCACTGATTTCTTCCATTTTCGTTATTGCTGTTGGATTGGCCGTAGGGCTTGCTTCTATTGGACCTGGAGTTGGTCAAGGGACTGCTGCGGGNGCTTCTTGATTCGTAATCAAGAATATAGGTCAAAAAAAGAGTTATCCTCAACTTTAGTTTTGATTCTTTCTACAATTAGATCTTCTATCACCAAAGAAAGCGCCATTATTATTTTATTTACTTTGATTCCGACAAACTAACTACTTTTTTGCTACAAACACAAAAAATATAATTGAACTTAGTGCTCTACTTGATTTTGCTTGACTTTTGATTCAAAGGAAAAAAGGTGTGGAGCTTAAATAACTCATTCAGAACGCATTTTAAAAGATTACGTGGTACAATTAGGTCGAATAAACCCTTCTGGAATAAGTATTCAGCTGCTTGTGAACCTTCGGGTACTGTTTTATTCAATGTTTGTTCAATTACTCTTTTACCTGCAAATGCAATGTAGGCATTGGGTTCGGCAATAATGATATCCCCCAACATACCAAAACTAGTTGTCACTCTACCAGTTGTCGGAGATGTAAGGATTGATACATAAAATAACTTTTTATTCAATTGATAATCATATAAAGCAGACGATATTTTAGCCATTTGCATCAAGCTCAAACTTCCTTCCTGCATGCGCCCCCCCTCCCCCAGAAGCACACACTATAATAAGGGGTAAAATTTGATTAGCAGGGTGTTCAATCAAACGGGTGATTTTCTCTCCGACTACGGATCCCATACTACCCCCCATAAATTGAAAATCCATAACCCCAATTGCTACGGGAATGCCGTTTAGTTGGCCTATTATTAAAACTAATAAAACAAACCCTCGAATCACTAANCCATCTAATAACTTCTATGAATATACACTAGGTTGCACAAAAAAGTCATTTTTGGATCAATCCAAAGCCCAAAAAGGTTTTTAGAAGGTTAAAAGGTCCGTTGAGCGCCTCAAGGCTATGTCATAATAGATTCGAACACTTGCCGGGTGCACAATTTCCTGGAATGTAGGTAGTGGTTATGATCGATTCGATAGAAAGGAAGGAATAGTCTGTATTTTTCGTTGGTGATTTCCGAGAAAATCGTCGCATATTCCTTCGATTCCTTATAAAAGATATTCAGTCTCCGTTAGAATAGAAGTTAAAGAGGGTATTTATGCTCGTCGTGTTCTTTATATGGACATCCGAGGCCAGGGGTCCATTCCCTTGANGACTTCGCCATAACACTTTAACAGAAGCAATCTCTTTGTTCCTCAATCTACGGACTTGCCTGTCAAGAATAGCAACTGGAACCTCTTCATATGACATCCTCCATTAATTTCAACCATCTCAACTGGCACAATGGAAAATAGATCCCCAATCACCTTCTTCAACATGGACACATGAAACACCGGGTGCACTAATGACATCTCAGGGGGCAATTCCAGCCTATAAGCCACCTGTCCTATCCTTTGAGCGATCCGATACGACCCGACATACCTAGGGCTCAATTTTCATTTCTTCCCAAACCGCATTACTCCTTTCATGAGGGACACCTTCAAGAATACCCAATCATCTACTTGAAACTCCAAATCTCTTCGACGAACGTCCGCATAGGATTTCTGACGACTTTGAGCAGTCTTCATCCTCTCTTGAATGACTTTAACTTTTTCCATAGCTTGGTGCACAAGATCCGGTCCCAGCAGTTCTGCCTCGCCAACCTCGAACCATCCAATCGGAGACCTACACTTCCTTCCATACAATGCCTCAAATGGGTACATCTGAATAGTAGCATGGAAACTGTTATTATAAGCAAATTCTATAAGCGGCAAGTGATCATTACAGCTACCCTTGAAATCTAATACACAAGCCCGTAACATATCTTCAAGCGTCTGAATGGTCCGCTCTGCCTGCCTATCAGTCTGTGGGTGGAATGTTGTGCTGATATTTACCTGCGTCCCCAAACCTTGCTGAAATTTCTTCCAAAAGTTAGCTGTGAACTGGGCCCCTCGATCCGAGATAATATACACTGGAGTTCCATGGAGCCTGACTATCTCTTTGATATATAACTGAGTGTACTATTCTGCAGTATCGGTGGACTTGACTGGCAAGAAATGCGCGGACTTCGTGAGCTGATCCACTATTACCCAAACTGAGTCGAACCTACGTGGAGTGCGAGGTAACCCCACCACAAAGTCCATATTGATCATTTCCCATTTCCACATTGGTATTTCCATGAGTTGTGCCAACCCACTGGGCCTCTGATGCTCGGCCTTCACTTGTTGACAATTCGGACACCTAGCCACAAAGTCCGCCACACTCCTCTTCATACCATTCCACCAATAAATCTCTTTAAGATCATGATACATCTTCGTATAACCTGGGTGTACTGAATACCTGGAATTGTGAGTCTCTGCCATTGCCCTTTCCCGAAGATCATCCACGTCCGGAACACATAGCCTCCCTTAGCACCGCAAAACACCATCATCATTGCCGAGTGAAAATGTTGTAGTCTTGTGATTCAGAATTGCTTCTCTCAACTGCGCCAAAGCTTGATCCCTGAATTGCTTTCCTTTGACTTCCGCTACAAGCGAAGACTCCGCTCCATTACGCACCACGACATTCCCTTCATTTGAGGCTGCAAGACATACCCCCAGACTAGCCAACTGATAAACCTCCCGAGCCAAAGGCCTCTGACCTGCTTCCAAATGAGCCAAGCTACCCATGTATTTCCAACTAAGATTTTCGGCTACCATATTCGCCTTTCCTGGATGGTACAAAATATTCATATCATAATCCTTGAGAAATTCCAACCACCTCCGCTGCCTTAAGTTCAACTCCTTTTGTTTGAATAAATATTGAAGACTCTTGTGGTCTGTGAACACGTCCACATGGACCCCATAAAGATAATGCCGCCAGATCTTTAATGCAAACACAACCGCGGCGAGCTCCAAATCATGCGTCGGATAATTCTTCTCGTGATTCTTGAGTTCCTTAGAAGCATACGCTATAACCTTCCCGCACTGCATCAACACACACCCCAAACCAACCCTTGAAGCATCACAATAAACCATAAATCCTCATGTACCCTCTGGCAAGGTCAACACCGGCACCGTAGTCAATCTCAATTTTAATTCCTGAAAACTCTTTTCACAAGTATCGAACCACTGGAACTTAACCGCCTTCTGCGTCAGCTTAGTCAATGGGGAAGCGAGGGTAGACAATCCCTCCACAAATCTTTGATAATACCCAGCTAGACCCAACAAACTGCTAATCTCTATTGTGGTCGTTGGCCTAGGCCAATCCTTTACCGCTGCAATCTTTTGGGGATCAACCCGAATCCCTTCCCTGGAAACAACATGGCCCAAAAAGGTGACTGATTCTAGCCAAAACTCATATTTTGAAAACTTTGATACAACTGGTGCTGATGAAGAGTCT
This sequence comes from Nicotiana knightiana, assembly GCA_005239525.1. Taxonomy (NCBI): domain Eukaryota; kingdom Viridiplantae; phylum Streptophyta; class Magnoliopsida; order Solanales; family Solanaceae; genus Nicotiana; species Nicotiana knightiana. Next base: position 12,214 of record ML372891.1, on the reverse strand, counting down.
GCAGAACTGCTCTGAGGTGAGTAGCATGATCTTCCTGACTTCGCGAATAAACAAGGATATCGTCAATGAAGATAATCACAAAGGAGTCAAGGAACGTTTTGAAAACCCGATTCATAAGATCCATAAAAGCGGCTGGGGCATTAGTTAGCCCAAAAGACATTACCAGAAATTCAAAGTGCCCATAACGAGTCCTGAAGGCAGTCTTAGGAATATCCTGCTCCCTGATCTTTAACTGGTGATACCCGAACCGCAAATCAATCGTTGAGAAGAACTTAGCACCTTGAAACTGGTCGAACAAATCATCTATCCGAGGCAATGGTTATTTCTTTTTGATGGTGACCTTGTTGAGTTGCCAATAATCAATACACATCCGAAGCGATCCGTCTTTCTTTCTGACAAAAACAACCGGTGAGCCCCAAGGCGACACACTTGGCCGAATGAAACCTTTTTCTAATAGGTCTTTCAATTGTTCTTTTAACTCTCTCAATTCTGCTGGCGCCATTCGGTAAGGTGGAATAGATATTGGTTGCATATCTGGCAATACATCAATCTCGAAATCGATCTCTCTATCTGGAGGAATCCCAGGAAGCTCGTCCGGAAATACTTCAAGAATTCATTCACAACAGGCACAGATTCAGGAGCAGGCACCTCAGAAGTGGTGTCCGCAACCCGGACCAAATGGTAGATGCACCCTTTTCTGACCATCTTTGAGGCTTTAAGGTAGGAAATAAGCCTACCTCTTGGCACAACATTATTCCCCTTCCACTCGATAACTGATTCATTAGGAAACTCAAGCCTCATAATCCTGGTTCGGCACCCGAGTTTAGCAAAGCACGAATAGAGCCAATCCATCCCCATAATTACATCAAAGTCTACCATTTCTAACTCAATAAGATCGGCCGTGGTATCCCGACCACGCACCGTGACAACACAATTCCTATAGACTCGCACGGCCGTAATAGAATCACCAACCGGAGTCGACACAGAGAACGGCTCGTGAAGCTGTTCGGGTTCTATCCCAAAACTTGAAGCAATAAATGGAGTAACATATGACAAAGAAGACCCGGGATCAATAAGAGCATAAACATCATGTGACTGAACAGTCAGAATACCTGTGACAACATCTGAGGAAGCATCCGCACTCTGGCGACCACTCAAAGCATAGAAACGACCGGGTCCTCCTCGACCCCGTGCTCCACCTCTAGCTGCACCGCGCCCTGCTGGAGCTGGAGGGAGTGCTGAAGATGTAGCGGCTAAAGAACTGGATGGCTGAGCAGTGCCCCTACCCGTGCCCTAACGGGGTGCACGACAGTCTCACTGAATGTGGCCTCTCACTCCACACCTATAGAATACCGCTATGTCTAAGTAACAGGGCTCAGAATGAAACCTCCCACACTTAGGGCATGGGGCCCTCCGTTGCTGCTGGAACCTCTCACCTGAACGATCCGACTGATGGAACTTCCTGCTGTCTAGACCTGGTCCAACGCGACCTCCCTACTGATAATTGTGCCCTGGTGGCAGCGCACTGGCTGAGGACTGAGCATAGAACTGAGATGGCCCTGATGACCCTCTCCCAATGACTGATCTCCCTCCTCCAACTGAACTCCCAGGGTTGCCCGCTGACCGGGCCCTACTACTACTCTCCCTCTCTATTATTATATTTAATTTCCGAGCCTGGGAAATCCCACAATCTTCCCGTAGTTCATATCTAAATGCAGAGTAGCTGTAGCAGCTTCATTAATAACCAAGGGACCAAGGCCCTGAACAAACCGACGAACTCTAGCCTCCATATTAGACACCATGTGAACAGCATATTTTGACTGATCTCCCTACTCCATATGATACTCCCACACACTCATGTTTCCCTGCTTAAGGGCCTCAAACTCTGTGTGTCAACCCCTAGCCTTATACTACCGCATGTGTATCAATACCACAACACAATCACAACTAGTACCACAAGTGCCCATATGTCACAACTTGACAAAAAGTCAACAATACAAATGCTTCCATAACAAATAGCCCATGGCTTAACCATAATGTTTATAAGAATCTCAACAATAACAAAATGAATGAGAATTTCTCATCAAGGAAAGATATCTCAACAATTAACAATTTCACCTTAATGTTTCATTGACTCTCTTCTTATTTCCCTCTAGCATTTATGTCTATCACTTTATTCTGAAAACATCAACAAGACATTCTTTTTCTTTTAACTCCCCCTTGCTCCATCTAGTGGCTCTTGGGGTTGCTCAAAGTTCTCTCTCTACTAGGGACGGGAGCCACACTAAGGTAAAATTCATCCCTTCAAGGTTTTTAGTGCCTATCTTTGTAGTACTCATATCTAGTTGTACTATTTTAGAGTGCACCATCTAGGTGTCTCACAAGGAGATCTATTAGCACATTTTTAATATCCTTCGGAAACGTCAACTAACGCAAAAAATCCATTCACCATTTTGGATTACTCTAACCCCAGTCGGATCCTGATATCCCGTCCTTCTCTTAAACTACACATGTTAGCTCTCATTGGGCATAATTGAGATGGGTGTGATCAATTGTATATATCCTTGTTATTGTTGAAGGTACTTAAAAGGGTTATATTCCTCTGCCTGAATTGTAAATACTGATAATATTCATTAACTGAGCTTCTCATACCATTCTTCACCTTGCTTCTTTTACTTGTTGAAAGTTGTATTTACCTTCTGAATCTCTCATTGCCTTTCACCATAGGGGTGGATAAATATTCCTGCCTCAAGGCTCCTTATCGAAAGGCTTCCACGTCTTAGTACACACATAATCTACTGAAGACCTTACATCTACTCACCATAAGCATTATGCAAAATCGAGTTCCTCTAACTCAACTCTACCATAGCCACATTGAATTTCTTACCATATGTCTTTCTGGATGTAGGTATCGTCTTATTACGAATAACATAGTCTTTAGGAGTTTGAATTCTTACAACTGAGCTCTACCACACGATCTAGAGTAAGAAGAAAGAGTGACAGTCCTAAATGTCATGTAGCCTCCTGCTTATAAGTGTGGTTCACAACACACTCATAAACAAGACTCTACTATACACGGCTTCTAGACTCCCTAGGACAGAAATGCTCTGATACCACTTTTGTCACGTCCCGAACCTGGGGGCGAGACCGGCACCCGGTGCCTCACCTATCCTTGCGTACCAAATTGTGACTAAGGGACTCTGAACATATAATGTCATACTTTGGCCATGGGCCACATGGTAAGACAATTTGCGAAGCAAATTATAAAACTGGATGAAAACTCACGCTGATTAAACATCAATATAAGGCTGGGCCGACAAGGCCGTCATAATTATTATAGCTGACAAACCAACCAAATATACATACAAGGCCTACAAACCCAACATACTGCACTAAGTGAAAGGATATGTCTACAAGCCTCTACTAATGGATGTACTGTGATTGGAACAGGTCCCCGACCTACTCATAACATATATACATAAGATATACACAAAACTCCAGAGATGGAAACTCCGAAGGACGTGGAGCTTACTGATCAAGTTGAACTTGGGCAACACCTACTGAGGAGGTCTACCCGTCTATCTGTCTGAATCTGCACGCATGAAATGCAGCGTCCCCAGAAAAAGGGACGTCAGTACGAAATAATGTACCAAGTATGTAAGGAAATAAAATAACTGAAAGCTGAAAATGAACTGATAATATAATATCTGAAAGTAACTGGGAGTCAGAGGTAATCTGAAGATATGCTTACCTGCTGATACTGACTCAACTCTCTCAATATAGTAAGTAGTTGTCCGACCTTATAAGGCTCGGTATATGTAACTGCTCTGTCGTAGTAGGCTCGCTCATAGGCATTGGGCCATACTAGGCTCTGTATCTTGGCCATTCTAGGCTCTCTCATAGGTGCTCAACCATAGTAGGCTCAGTATATAACTTACCATCTGATCGGAGGTTGCCTAATAGGGGCCTACCCACCGAGCATAGCTCGATGGTGGTGAAAATATTGTAATACTATATATATATATATATATATAAACCCTCTCTCTCTTGACTGGAAGAAGACAATACTCAATTGAATATAAAATCCTGATAAAGGAGAATACTGTAACTTATGAGACTAGGATAATATATATAAATTATGGAGTATGAACTTCTCTTTATGCCTTGTTATCAAATACATATAATTACCAGATCATGCCAAAATGAAGAAAGGGCTTAGCCTTAACATACCTGAGCCGATTCTCTTGACAATCCTTCTAACACACGTCAATACCGACAACATGTAACGACGGATCAAAGTAGGGGAAAATTCATATGATATTCTTGAGAAAGATTGCACCTTACTCCCGTAGAATCGCAAAATCCCACTGCTATTACCTTAGGAAATCTCGTATGAATTTTTGTAGCAAATTTCGTATGATCACTTTGCGAATTTGATCACAACCTTGTAAGATACTTACTGAAGCAATCACGTTGAGAGTCTTTATGGCTTTCTGTGAATTCCATATCTTTGTGAATAATCCCAATCTTGAATTTGAGAAGTAATTATTCAATCATTTCTTTAAAGGTTGCCACCTTGAAAAGTTATTCAAAATTCACTTAATGGCTCATGTATGTGGCTGCCACGTTGGGGGAAATCTCCCACCCAATAGTTATCCACTTAATTCCTTAATTAATTTGTTGATCCCTTATTAACCAATAATTACCTAATTATGCACATAATTAGGAATTATCTCATATTACTTAGAATACTACTCACTTTTAACATATTTTGTACACCTTACTATCATGGCCACGTGGTACCTTGTATGGTACTAGTCCATAAATATCGGCTATTATAGTGCAGATCATATTTTATCCCAAATTGTCATACTTCGACGAAATTCATTTTATTCGATTCACTTACCCTCTCACCTTCATGAATTTACTTATCACTTGTTTGAAATAGCATAATACTTATAATCCCAAAATAATCTGATTCCCGAACTTAAGACGAAACCTTAACGTACGAAAATACGGAATGTAACATCTCATTTTTGAGTTATCATCAATTCACTTACGGTATACTTCATGTACGAAAACATGGGGTGTAACACATATTGATCTACTCGCGTATCATGGAGGAGCATGAGCAGCATTTGGGAGTAGTGCTTCAACTTTGAGAGAATAGAAGTTATACCCTAAGCCTCTAAGTGCGAGTCCTAGTTAGTTTCTACAACTTTCTTGAGGCATGTTGTATCAAACGAGGGTATCAAGGCGGATCCGATGAAGATGGAGGTAATTCAGGGTTGGCCTCGTCCATCCACATCGACTGAGATCAAGAGTTTCTTTGGGTTAGGAGGTTATTATCGTAGTTTGTGGAAGACTCTAGTCATTGCATCTCCTTTGACTAGGTTGACCCAGAAAGGTGTTCAGTTCAGTTCAGGTGGTCCGATGACTGCGAAGCGAGCTTTCAGAAGCTCAATACTGCATTAGCTACAATAACGGTATTGGTGTTGCTTCTAGGTTCAGGGATGTATACTATTTATTGTGATGAATCACACGTTGGTTTGGGTTATGTATTGATGCAGGAGGGGCGAGTGATTGATTATGCTTCCCGTCAGATAAATCCCCACGAGAAGAATTATCTTGTGCACGATTTGGATTTGGATGCGAGTTCACGCTCTTAAGATTTGGAGAGATTATGTTTATGGCATGTCATATGAGGTGTACACCGACCATCGCAGTTTGCAGCATCTATTTAATCAGAAGGACCTTAATCTGAGGCAGATTAGGTGGCTTGAGTTGCTGAAGGACTATGACATCACCATTCTCTATCATCAGGGCAAGGCGAATATGATGATGCGTTGAGCAGAAAGGCGAGAATATGGGTATCTTGGCATTAACTCCAATAGAGGAGAGGCCATTGGCTTAGAACGTTCAGTCCTTAGCTAACTGGCTAGTGAGGTTGGATATTTCAGAGTACAGTCGGGTTCTTGCATATGTTGTGTCTATGGCATGTATTGTCTGCTTTAGGCCTAGACCCACACAGATTTGTCCTTTTTGGTCCACGCCACCTCGAGGCCCCAAAAGGGGTCGTACCATGTGACTTGTGCAATGCCTTATAAATCACCTCACTTTCCTCTCCCATTTTGATGTGAGATTTGCCTAAGTTGATATTTTCACCCCTTATTCAGAAGCATTCCAGCTTGGAAGCCTTCCAGTCCTGCTTAACCCGCCCTCATAAGCCCGTCATCCTTCATGGGCATCACATTCACCCTCCTTGAGACTCAACATCCTCACTGAGAATTGTCCCACCACCGTACTGAGGGAGATCTGGCTCTGATACCATATTTTTCATGACCCAAGCCCATGATACATATTGTTTTCTTTGGGCCTAGGCCCGCAAGAATTTGTCCTTTTTGGGCCACGCCGCCTCGAGTCCCAAAAGTGCGCGTACCATGTGAACTTTTGCCATGCCTTATAAAGCACTTCACTTTCCTCTCCCATGCTGATGTGGGATTTGCCTAAGGTGACATGTGCACCCCTTCTTCAGAAGTATGCCAGCCTAGAAGCCTATCAGTCCTGCTTGACCTACCCTATCAGCCTGCCCTCTGTTATGGGTGCTGATACCCAATTTCGCCCTCATATTTTTATAAATGTCATATATGCTTTAAATATCATTCCTGCACCATAATCAATTTACAAAGAGTCATACAAGCATTTTCTATAATTTTTCATAATTTTTTAAAGCTTTAAAATTGATTTTCTTGCATTTAAATTATTTGAATATTTATTAATTACTCTTTCAAATTATTTTTTGATGATTTAATCATCCAAATTTGTTATTTACACTCACATACATGTTTTAAAATATTTTTACTTCATTTTACATAATTAAATTTTTATTTTTGAGTTATTTACATAATTTTGCAATTATAACCTATATTCTATAAATAATTGTGTTTATTAAACCTGCTACCATAATTTGGTCAAAATGTAGAACTAGAACACAATTAATTGTGCGATGATGATCTGTAAGTTATCTCCCAATATCATTTCAATAATATATTGTATAAACATACTCATATTATATCTTTTTCGCCATCAATCTCATATCTCAAATCATTTGGAATTTACTAGAGCTTCTAGACTCTCCAAAGTTAACAATTCAATAATCCGTTGTACTTTAAAAGAGCCTAATGTAGATACAACCCTAATTTTTTCTACAATAGGCTCTCACTTACTTAGTCGACAAATTTTTAAAATTCAAAATTTAAGTGCTTAAAACATAACGTTCATCCATGTGGCATGCGCCACTTTTTAAACTGATCTCTAATGAAGTACTAAGTCCAAAAGACCTAGAAATACTTGTTATCAGAGGCGGACCCCGTGTATGAGTGAGGGGTTATCGGACCCCATAAATTTCGGCCGAAATTTTGTATATATACATGTAAATACCTTGAAAATAGTTAATTTAAAGCAGTTGGCACCCTGAACACTAAAAATATTTAGGGGGTACTGATTGAACAGAATAATGTACCCCGTCACGTAAAGAATTCTGGGTCCGCCTCTGCTTGTTATGGTCGTGACCAAGATCCTCCTAACGCTAGCTTGCTTGCCGTGCATTGAAAGATATTTACTAAGCTGAGTAGGTGCTTCCTCTTGCTCTTACATCTTTTTCATCCACAATAAAAGCTTCCTCTTGAGTTCTGATGAGGTGTGTTCATATTCATGCTGCTAGAAAATGTCTCATATTTGCCCTAGTCATTAACGGAGCTCTAGCATGAAATGAAATGTATGGACTCCACGTGCCCGAGTTCTTCAAGAAAAAAGCTCCAGATTTACTTATCTATCTTTTATTGTGGTTTAAATTATTCTTAAGTTGGAGTTCTGACAATGATCTGTTATCTTCTATAACCATGAAGTTACAACTAAGAGACAATAGCTTAGAGAGATCCTAAGACATAGTGAAAGATAGTAAGTGATTCTGTGAAAATGAATGCATGCTGGTATATATTGATAGAACTGTAAAATGTACTTAACCGATCGACTAACTCATTAATAAAATTATCTCAGTATAGACTTAACCCAACTAAGGTAACCATAGTTTGCTAAGCTTAACCACTTTCAACACTCTCTCAAGATGATAGTTTGATTAAGTTTTTTACTCCAAGTCTGTTCAGTAAGTAGTCATGTTGAGCCTTCCCTAAACTCTTTGTGAGGAGATCTGCCAATTGCTCTTTGGTTGATACATATTTAGTCTTTAATACTCTTTGTATAATTCTTTCTCTTACAAAATAACAATCAATGTCTATGTGTTTAGTCCTCTCGTAGAACATTGAATTTGATGTTATTTGAATTGAAACTTTGCTGTCACACATTAGCTTCACTAGTAGTTCCAAGCACACTCAATCTCCTTGAACCAACCTACTAACAAGGTTAATTTGAATATTACATGAGGCCATACTTGTGAACTCTGCTTTAGTTGATCTTCTTATACAATTTCTTGTCTCTTTGACTTCCACGATATTAATGCACCACTAAATTTAACCATGTACCCTGTTATAGACCTTTTGGTTTGCAGGAAAGCCCCTCAATCAGAGTTACAATAGGTATACAACTAATTGGTGTTCTGTACTAGCATTAGGAGTCCTAAACTTGAAGCCTCTTTTACCAGCTGCTTTAGCTCCCCTAGACCTAACTCAAAGATGAGTTCCAGGCAGTGGCGGACCCACGTGGTGAGTTGAACCCGCTTCACCAAAAAATAATACTGTGTATATGTATAAATTAGGATTAAAGCTGTGTAAATTTTGTATATATATTTTATTTGAACCCAATTGACAACTACTATTTTACGACTAAAGTTATATACTTCTAAGATTGATTCCGCTTGCACAAAATCCTGGGTCCGCCACTGATTTCAGGGTATACTTTCTTTGACACATTACAATGCCTTCCTTGGACCTTGCGAACTCAATAACCAAAAAACTTTAATTCACCTAGATCTTTCATTTTGAATTGGTTCTATAACTCTTCTTTTGTCTTATAGAGCAACGACTAACTATTTCCTGTGATTAGTAGGTCATCGACATATACTAGCACAATAACTAGACCATTGTTTGTCTTCTTTATAAGCAGAGAATAGTCAAATGACTCTGTTGGAAACCCCATATATAGTAGGGACTAAGTTAACTTCTTGTTCTACTGTCTTGGAGTCTGTTTGAGATTATACAAGGATTTATGAAGTGTGTAGACCTTTCGAGATCCCCTGTCTGGAAAACCCTTCAGGCACTTGCATGTACACATCCGCCAATAAATCCTCATTCAAAAATTCACTGTGAACATTCATTTGATAGATCATTTATTGCTTGGCTACAACTAAAGAAACCACTAAACTAATTGTCACCATTTTGGCCATAGGTGAGAAGGTATCAGTAAAGTCTAGACCCTCTTTTTTAATTGTAACCCTTAGCTACCTGTCTAACTTTATATCTTTCTATCTCACCTAATGCTTTATATTTGATTTTGAAGATCCACTTACACACAATAGGAATTTTTCCCGTAGGTAATTTGACAGTACTCCAAGTGTGGTTATCTTCCAATATTGCAACAACCTCAAACTTCATAGCTTCTATCCAGTAGGTAAGGGTGTATGTTGATTTCATGTGTTCTAAAGGGAATAGATTCTCCTGAAATACAATATTTTTCCTCACAAGAAATGACTGTGAGTGCAGATCATACAATTTGTATCCATTTTGAGTGGAGGAATAGCTCAAGAAGACAGCATGTATGGCTTTTTAGGCAAATTTTTCCAACACTTTAGGACTGGCTAGCTAGATAATATAGACATCCAAATACCATGAGGTGAGATAACAAGGGAGCATGGAAATAAAGCATCTCAAAAAGAGACCTATCACCGATTACTTTTGAGGGTAGCCTGTTGACCAAGTAAACAGCTGGAGCACACTCTCCTCAGAATCTCAATGGAATTGCAGCTTGAAATCTAAGGGATCTAGCCATCTCTAGAATGGTCTTTTGTCTCTTTTCATTGACCCTATTGTGTTTTGTACTTTGGCGGATAATACTAACCTAGACATCATATTTCTAAACTCATGACTGAACAATTCACTACCATATTATCAGTTCTAGTATCTAACTGAAGTAGAGAACCTATTTTTATTCTAATCACAAATTCTTTTAGAACTACTATTGGTTCTGACTTCCAAGTGATCAAGAATATCCAAGTATATCTAGTATAGTCGTCTACAAGTGTAACAAAAAAAAAAATTTACCATCATAGGTTGGTATATTATACGGTCCCCAAACATCACAGTGTACCAACTCAAGTGCAAACTGTGAAATACTAGTGCTCAATTGAAATGGTTACTTTGTTTGCTTAACCAAAGGGAAAACTGTACAATGAGAGTGATGATCACTAACTTTCAGCTTACTAAGTGATTCATGTTTCCTATTTATATCAATAAGAGCATGAACTAACCTCATATGCCAGAGTTAACTGGAATCAGAACAACTACTAGTTGTGTAACAATAATTATTTACTGGCTGAACTACATTATCATTGGGTGAGCTTGATTATGTAGTAATGAACCCGTGTATACTAGCTTCCTTGCAGTATATAGAGTCCCAGCTCCTCCTTAACAACCCTCTTTACATTACTGTCATGAATCCAAATTATTACCTTAGGATGCCGTGATGGAATCTAGTCTCTAAGACTAGGTAAGCTAACAACAAGATAATAGAGAAGAAATGTAATAACTAAACAACAAGATATAAACCGACAAGTCTCATAAGGATCTCAATATTGAATCACAATAAAATATTTTTCAAAACTCGGTGAGACTAAGTCATAAGCTCTACAGAAAATTACTAAAATCTCAATATACATCACTATCTGAGTAAAGGATAAACAATAATAGGAGATAGCTGAAGGTGACTCTGAGTCCTGCGGACGTCGAGGGGTATACATCGAAATCTCCAAAAATAGTTGAATGATCACTAGTGTCTGGCATGGGCGGATCTACCTGGATCTGCACAAAAATGTGAAGAAGCATAGGATGAGTACACCACAATGGTATCCAGTAAGTATCAATGTCACAATCCAGTTTAACCCTCTGAAAGGTGTCGTGACGGCACCTAGTCTTTACGACTAGGTAATCCTAATATTTTGGAAAAACTTAAAGAAATCCAAATGATTAAGGGTAAAACAGCATATTATAAATACCAAAATAGTGTCGCTCGGCATACAAAATAATCTCCCAAGACTCTGAATGTCGCTAAATCACAAGCTTCTATAATCTATATAGCTCTATACAAAAGTCCGAAGATAAATAAACAAGTCTCTTGGCGAGGGAGTAGAAGGGGACTCCGAGGATCTGCAGACGCAAGCAGAAGTACCTTGAAATCTCTTGGAATCAGCAACACGCACTAACCCCGAGGTTGATAGCTCGTATCTGGATCTGCACACGAAAAATATGTGCAGGAAAGGGCATGAGTACACCACAATGGTACCCAGTACGTGTCAAGCCTAACCTTGGTCGAATAGTGACGAGGTCAGGTCAAGGCCCTACCGGAGTAAATATAATAAATTAAACAGTAAGATATATACATATAAATTTACAGTAAAACAATTAAAGAAATTCACAAAATTTACAATTATGGGACCCCTCGGCTCAGAGCAAGGTAAACACAATAGGGAATCTCCCGGGATATCATCCCGTGGTTTCGAATGATTATGCAGTATAGGGGGATCTCTTGGAATACGTCCGTAGTCCCAAAAGTAAATATGTAGTACTGGGGATCTCCTAGAATACATCTGTAGTCCCAAAGTAAGTATGCAGTGCTGGGGGATCTCCCGAAATACGTCCGTAGTCCCAAAAGTAAATTTACAGTGCTGGGGGATCTCCCGGAATACGTCCGTAGTCCCAAAGTAAATAGGCAGCAAAAGATAAAATATGACAAGTATGGTGTTGGTTGATTTCCCAATGCACACGCAAGTGTACGTGGTCGACAAGTAGTATAGGATTTTAAGTCCAGATATCGTACCCACAGGGACTTGTGATTAACTATCCACTAAACTAAACTCAAACAAATATTTAACTAGAATTAATACAAAATAGTAAATCAAAAGATTAAATAGACAACTAACTTGAAAATGAATTCAAGGTAAATTGATATTCTAGAGTTATGGGTTGTTAAACAATCACGTTGAGTT
>ML372888.1:0-54434 GCA_005239525.1 Nicotiana knightiana | reverse complement strand
CTGATGGTTATAACCTTGTGGCCTCTGATATGGTTCTGCATTACCTTGTGGTCTCATGACACCTATGTTTCCACTGTTCTGCTGTTGGTGAGGTGGTCTATACAGTTGAACTTGCTGACCCCAGTTCTGCCCCCCTTGTCTCGGGCTTCCATAATTTGACACATAGCTCATATTTTTTGGATAACGAGGGTGATCACATATTGCATTCCACTGATTACCAAATGGTTGACTAATGCAACATGTGCATAAGCCCCTATTGGTTGTATCCACGATGTGTACCTGCTGCTTTTTCCCTGATTCCTCCACCTTCTTAGTTAGTATGCTCATCTGTGTTATCAAGGTGGCCACGTTCTCTGCAATAGTATTAGATGGATCGAAGGTCAATGAGTGAACAATAGGAATAATGGGTGCATTCCTGGTTGTCCATCCTGAATTCTGCGCCATTTTATCAAGCAAGATCTGACTTTCTCTCCATGTTATGCTCAACGATGTTCCACCAGCTGCAACATCAACATTTGCCTTTACAGTATCAGCTAGACCCATATAAAAATGTTGCCCCAACATTTGCTCATGAATACCATGGCGTGGACAGATAACCAACACTCCCTTAAATCATTCCCATGTCTCCTGCAATTTTTCAACTGGTTTTTGTCTGAAGCTCAAGATTTAATCAATTTGTTGAGCTGTCTTGTTGGGTGGATGAAATTTGTTCACGAACTTCGTAACTAACTCCNACCCACAACAGAGAATTTGGACAGATAACCAACACTCCCTTAAATCATTCCCATGTCTCCTGCAATTTTTCAACTGGTTTTTGTCTGAAGCTCAAGATTTAATCAATTTGTTGAGCTGTCTTGTTGGGTGGATGAAATTTGTTCACGAACTTCGTAACTAACTCCTCCCATGTGGTAATGGAATTAATGGGGAGTGAGTTTAGCGAAGTCTGGGCTACTCCAGTCATTGAGAATGGAAACAACAACAGATTTATTTCCTCCCGAGTGACGTTTGGTTGCCTATGTGTTTTGCAAATCGACAGGAAATTCTTCAAATGCTGTTGGGGGTCTTTGATGTATAACCCTGAGAATAGCCCCTTGTCCTGCAACAACTGCAGCGTATTATTTGTAACCTGGAAAGATTCAACCTGTATTTGAGGGACTAGTATTGTAGTGTCCAAATTCTCTGTTGTGGGTTGTGCCCAGTCATATAAAGGAGCCTCTGCCCCTATCTGCGCAACTGGGTCTACCACATCATCCCCATTGTTGTTCCTGTTGTTTGGATCTTCCATGTCGGGTTCAAGTTGTTCAATCGATGGTTGTTGTTTGCTTTTCTGGTTAGCCCGGTTTAGGGCCTTGAAAACTTTCTCGGGGTCTGATGAGGCTTCAAGTACTTTACCAGTTCTCGATGAGTTTCAAGGCATGCACCTGTCCAACCAAGTTAGCAAACGTTAAACTTTGAATGTATAAATGAAAATTGAAGAAAATTGACTATATTTGAAAATTTTGTATTTCTTCCAACTCCAATTGATAACACCGTTAATTCTCAGGCAACGACGCCAAAATTTGACCACGCTCAACTATGTCTTATAGAAAGACTAAACGGGCGTTGCAAATATAATCTGGGGTATTATGTACAAAGTCGATCCCACATGGAATTAACGTAACAATCAAGCCGTCAGAATACTAAACTTTTACTTAATCAACTTTCTCAAGAATTATGAATAGCACTTGATAGTGTTTTTACTACTTCTACTGAACAAAATTAATAAACTAAAGATTAACTAACAATGAGGTGTAAACAATTGTAATAAAGGTCTAAGATTATGGTTTCCCCCGTCGGTGAACTTCTTTCATGGATACTTTCTATAGTTTGATTAGTTGTCTCTATCAATCATGAACACTCTAGCTAACCATAAATCTCTCTCAAGTAATTATGATAATTTACTAGACGCACTCTCTCAAGTTACGCTAGATTTCATTACAGCTCACTTAGATTGCACCCGATGTATCGTTATTTCTAATCAAACCTCTAAACCTTCGGTTGTGACTTTCGTCTATACTCCGGGAGTGATGTTGTTCAAACAACTACCTAAATATACACTCTCTCTCAAGTAGATACATAATAAATAGGAACAGGTAATTGAGGATCCTTTCAATTAACTACAATAAGAACATAGTTGAACAAATAGAGATTAACAACCAACCAAAACTATATTAATACCACAATAAGTTCATCCCCCAACGGGTTCCACCAAAACCTTAGATTAAATAAATTAGCTACTCATGCTCATAATAATCAAATCCAAAATAACTTGCATAATTAAATTACAAAGTGAGAAATAAAGGATGTAAAAATCAATGTTTTGATCTGCTGAGTAGTGTTCCACAATCTCCTCTTGTCTCTAATGTAAAAAGACTTTCAAATTTGTGTTTTTGGGTCTATTTATATGTTTTCGGACGAACGCAAAACGTATAGGATACTTCTAGTCAAACCGGGAAACACTTACAGCCTTTAAAACTCGGACTGGGTTGGAACGAGGACCAGGCATTACAGGCCAAACGCCTGGCTAACGCCTGGCCATAGCTGGCGTTAGAGCCCAAACGCCCCCCCAAACGCCTGGCCATACCAGGTGTTACAGCCCAAACGCCCGGCTAACGCCTGGCATGACCAGGCTTTACAACCCAAACGCCTGGCTATAGCCAAGTTCACTCCTTTTTGACTCTTGAGTGTATTTTTGACGTTTATGCATCCATTTAGCTCGACTTCCATCTCCAATTCAACTACACATGAAATAGACTCCATTATGCTCAAACGAGGTGTATTTTTACCATTAATGCACATAAAATGTAAGGAACATAATGCATTAAACCATGAATTCTAACCACACATCAAGGCTACCCTTCCACTGGTGCGGCCAACACTAGAAACTTACACCGGCATCCATTTACTGCAATTTTCCAAGTTCAAAACTCCGCCAACCATCCGAAATCAATCCCGAGCCCTTCGGAGCCCCAACCAAACATACCAACACACCCCATAACATTATTACAACTTAGTAGAGCCCTCTAAACACCAGAAACAACATGAAAACACCAAAATTACATAAAAATCAAGCCTATGAACTTTGAAACTTCCAAATTTCGCCAAGTACGCCGAAACCAACCGAAACATCTCTGATTGACCTGAACTTTTGCACACATACTCAAAATGACTTTACAGACCTGCTCCAATTTCCGGAATCCCATTCCGATCCCGATAGCCTGTTTTCCATTGCCGATCGGAAATCGCCAAAAACTAACTTTCGCTAATTCAAGCCTAATTCTACGTCGGACATCACAACCTCATTCCGAACACATTACTAAGTCCCAAATCACCTAATGAAGCTATCTGAGCCATAAAATCTTCATTCCGAGGTCATTCACCAATAAGTCAACTCCTAGTTGACTATTTCAACTATTAGGCTACTTTAAGAGACTAAATGCCTCAACTCTCACATGACCACTCCGGACCCAAACCAACTGACCCAACACAACAAAAACAGGCTAGCAATATATGACAAATGCAGAAATGGCGGAAACAGGGTAAATCTGACGGAACGAACGGTCGGGTCGTTACATCCACCCCCTCTTAAACAAATGTTCGTCCTCGAACGGGTCTAGAAACATACCTGGAGTCTCGAATAAGTGAGGATATCTGGCCCGTATCTCCCGCTCGGTCTCCCAGGTGGCATCCTCCACCGGCTGCCCTTAGACCTCAGCTTTCTGACCTGCCGACCCAAAATAGCCACTGGCTCTACCTCACATGACATATCACCCTCGAGCTGAACCGTACCGAAGTCCAAAACATGAGACGGGCCACCAACATACTTCCGGAGCATCAAAACATGGAACACTAGATGAATACCCGATAAACTGGGAGGCATAGCAAGCCTATAAGCCACATCCCCAACCCTCTAAAGCACCTCAAAAAGCCCAATGAACATGGGACTCAGCTTCCCCCTCTTCCCAAATCTCATAACACCCTTCATGCGGGACATCTTCAACAACACCTTATCCCTAACTATGAAAGACAAATCTCGGACCTTCCGGTCCGCATAACTCTTCTACCTAGACTGCGTCGTGCGAAGCCGCTCCTGAATCAACTTCGCCTTACCCAATGCATCCTGAACCAAGTCTGTTCCCAATAGCCTAGCCTCACCCGGCTCAAACCGAGCAACCGTAGATCTATACCTCCTACCATATAAAGCCTCATACGGAGCCATCTGGATACTCGACTGATAGCTGTTATTATATGCAAGCTCCTCTAGTGGTAAAAACTGGTCCCATGAACCACCAAAGTCAATCACACAAGCACGCAACATATCCTTCAGAATCTGAATGGTACGCTCCGACTGCCCATCGGTCTGAGGATGAAACGATGTGATCAACACAACCTGAGTACCCAACTCTCTCTGTACGGCTCTCCAAATCTGAGATGTGAACTGAGTACCTCTGTCAGAAATGATAGAAACTGGAACCCCATGCAATCGGACAATCTCCCAGATATAAATCTCAGCTAACCTCCCCGAAGAATAAGTAGTACCAATAGGAATGAAGTGCGCGGACTTGGTCAGCCAATCCATAATAACCCATATAACATCAAACCTCCTCGAAGTCCGTGGGAGGCTAACTACGAAGTCCATGGTGGTCCGCTCCCACTTCCACTCCGGAATATCAAGTCTCTGAAGCAATCCACCTGGTCTCTAGTGCTCATACTTGACCTGCTGACATTGAGACACCGAGCCACAAACTCCACAATATCTTTCATCATCCTTCTCCACTAATAATGCTGCCTCAAATCCTGATACATCTTTGCGGCACCCGGGTGGATAGAATATCGCGAACTATGGGCCTCTGCTAGAATCAAATCTCGAAGCCGATCTCCATTGGGCACGCAAATCCGGCCCTGCATCCTCATGACCCCATCATCACCAATAACCACACCTTGGCATCATCACGACAGACCCTGTCTTGAAGAACAAGCAAATATGGATCATCATACTGGCGTGCTCTAATCTGATCGTAAAGAGAAGACCTGGAGGCTACACAAGCCAACACCTGCGGGGGCTCTGATAGATCCAATCTCAGCAACTGACCCGCTAAGGCCTGAACATCAAGGGCTAATGGCCGCTCTGCTAATGGAAGCTAGGCTAGACTCCCCAAACTCTCTGCTCTACGACTCAGGGCATCGACCACTACATTGTCCTTCCCCGGATGATATAAGATAATGAGGTCATAATGGAAGGTAGGCTAGACTCCCCAAACTCTCTGCTCTACGACTCAGGGCATCGACCACTACATTGACCTTCCCCGGATGATATAAGATAATGAGGTCATAATCCTTGAGAAGCTCTAACCATCTCCTCTGACTCAAATTCAAGTCCTTCTGCCTCAGCAGATACTGCAAACTACGATGTTCAGTGAAAATCTCACACTGCACTCCATACAAATAATGCCGCCAAATCTTCAAGGCATGAACAATGGCAGCTAACTCAAGATCGTGCACTGGATAATTCTGCTCTTGCACCTTCAATTGTCTAGATGCGTAGGCAATCACCCTACCGTCCTGCATCAATATATCTCCCAACCCAACTCTAGAAGCATCACAATAAACTATGTAAGAACCCAAACCAGTAGGCAAAACTAGTACCAGAGTTGTGGTCAATGCTGACTTGAGCTTCGGAAAGCTCTCCTCACACTCATCAGACCATATAAATGGAGCAGCCTTCTAGGTTAATCTGGTAAAAGAAGCAATAGCAGAGAATCCCTCCACAAAGCGATGATAATATCCTGCCAAACCAAGGAAACTCCTAATCTCTATAGCTAAGGACGATCTGGGCCAACTCTGCACCGCCTCTATCTTCATCGGGTCAACCTGAATACCCTCACTAGACACCACATGCCCCAAGAAAGCTACCGAACCAAGCCAAAACTCACACTTGGAGAATTTTGCATAAAGCTTCTCCTTCCTCAACCTCTGTAACACAACTCTCAAATGCTGAGCATGCTGTTCCGGGCTACGCGAATAAACCAGGATGTCATCAATTAACAAAATGAAAAAAAAATCAAGGTAAGGCTGAAACATGATGTTCATTAATTGCATGAACGCAGCTGGGGAATTGGTCAGCCCAAAAGACATAACCAAGAACTCATAATGACCATATTTGGTCCTGAAAGCAGTCTTCGGACTGTCAGAATCCCGAATCTTCAGCTGATTATACCCAGATCTCAAGTCAATCTTGGAAAACACTCTGGCTCCCTGAAGCTGGTCAAACAAATCAACAATGCGGGGCAAGGATACCGATTCTTCACCGTAACTCTGTTCAGCTGCCGATAATCAATATACATACACATGGACCCATCCTTCTTCTTCACGAACAACACTGGTGCACCCCAAGGTGACACACTAGGCCGAATGAACCCCTTATCCAGGAGTTCCTGAAGCTGCTACTTCAATTCCTTTAGCTCCGCTGGTGCCATACAATAAGGTGGAAAAGAAATAGTCTGGGTGCCTGACACCAAGTCAATGACAAAATCAATATCCCTGTCAGGTGGCATCCTGGCAGATCTGCAGGAAACAAGTCCAGAAAATCACGGACCACATGAACTGAATCAATAGAGGGAGTCTCACCACTAACATCCCTCACAAAGGCCAAATAAGATAAATACCCTTTCTCAACCATGCGCTGAGCTTTCAGGTAGGAAATCACCCTGCTAGGCATATACTTAGAAGAACCTCTCCACTCAACCCTCGGACACCCTGGCATAGCTAAGGTCACAGTCTTAGCGTGACAATCAAGAACAACATTGCACGAAAATAACCAATCATGCCCAATATCACATTAAAATCGACCATGCTGAGTAACAGTAGGTCAACTCGGGTCTCAAGACCCCCAAATAGATATCATGAACTATCGATACACACGGTCCACAACAACAGTATCGCCCACCGTCGACACATGAACAGAGGTGACTGAAGACTCACGGGGCATATCCAGAAAACGGGCAAAATATGAAGAACCATAAGAATATGTAGAACCAGGGTCAAATAAAGCCATGGCATCTCGGCAACAGACTGAGACAATACCTGCGATCACGGCATCTAAGGACATAGCATCTGGCCTGGGCGGGTGGTGAAGTAACTGGAGCTAAAGTCAAGGGCTAGCCCCTCTGCTGAGAAGAACAACCGGAACGGCGGGGACACTGCCTCCACATGTGCCCAAACTCTCCACACTCAAAACAACTCCCTAGAGCTGGAGGTGGGGACTGATAGAAACCCCTGGAAGTAGAACGACCACTGGAAGACTCATGCATAGGAGGACTCTGAACTGTGGGTCCTTGAGCTGCACTCTGAGATGGGAGGGCACCAAAAGAAGCACGGCCTGACTGAGAACCATATGGGCCATGCCCCAAAGATGCACCAATATATGCTAGGCAGCTTGACTGATGAGGCCTGAATGAATAGCCCCTACCCTGCTAAAACTGCCCCCTGAAAGGAGCACCACTAGGACTGCCCAAACCACGAGGCCTTTTGGCCTCTCTCTCCTCCCACTCCTGGCAGCGAACAGACTCAATATCTCGATCTATGTCAACAACCTGCTCGAATAAAGCAGCCGATACTCTCTCCCGAGTCATAAATAGCTGGAGATGATAAGAAATACCATCTACGAACCTCCTCACCCTCTCCCTATCAATAAGGAAAATCTCAAAAGCATGCCTAGCCAACTCGAAAAACCTTATCTCGTACTGAGTAACTGATAACTCTCCCTGGTGTAGCTGCTCAAACTGCCTTTGCTCCTCCTCTCTATGGAACTGAGGAACATACTTCTCCAAAAAGATCATGGAGAACTATTGCTAGGTGAGAGGTGCTAAACCAATCGGCCTACACCTCTCGAATGACTCCCACCAAGTAAAGGCAGCACCCGCAAACTAAAATGTAACAAATGAGACCCCACTGGTCTCCAAAATACCCGTAGTACGTAGTATCCTCTGGCACTTATCTGGAAACTCTTGAGCATCCTCGCCCTCTGTACCGCTAAAAGTCGGAGGCTGAAGTCTGATGAACCTCTACAACGTACGCTGCTCGTCCTCAGGCACAACAGGGACCACATAATCCTGGACCGGAGCAATTGGCTGAGCTGGGGCTGCTCCCGGTGCCTGAATACCCCGTGCAACCTTCTCAGGTGCCCGGGCAACTGGAGTCTGATTGTCTCCCCCAGCCTGAGCTGTGGTGGCAATAAAAGACATGGCGACTGCCTGAGCCAAACTTGTGCACATTGTCAATATATGAGACAGGGTCTCCTGAAGACCCGGAATAACGATGGGCACTGCCGGTGCCTAAGCCTGTCGCGCTGTAACACCATCAGTGGGAACCTGATCCTGATCGATAGGGGGATCCTGTGATAATGTCTCGGCTGCTGCGCAGGCTGGCCCTTACCTCTACCGGGGCCTTGACCGCGGCCTCGACCTCTCGCTGGTCTAGCTGGCGTCTGGTCACTCTGATCGGTATAGCGTGTCCTCACCATCTGTGAGAGAATGAAAGAACTTAAGTTCAGATTTCAAGACTCAATAGATTAGGAAGAAATAGTTCAAGAAAGATAGAAATGTTTCCTAAAAGTTCGGCAGCCTCCCGAAGATAAGTATAGACGTCTCCGTACCGATCCCTAAGACTCTACTAAACCTGCTCATGACCGTTGAGTCCTATGTAACCTAGTCTCTGATACCAAACTGTCACGACCCCAATTCCTTAACCGGCTGTTATGGCGCCTATCGTGGAACTAGGCCAACCAATAATCCCATGTTTACAGTTTCTTTCAAAATCTCAATCAATTTAAAGCATTTCATAAAATATACAGAGTTTTCTAATATACATTAGGCCAATAAATGGTGCAACCAACCCCAAAACCCGGAGACAACATGTCATGAGCATCTAAGAAAATAAGCCAAGGTATACTATCATACTACAAAACCTCCAAATAAATAGCTAGATACAACAAGAAGGGAAAACAGAGATGGTGCGGATGTTGAACAGATACCTCTATATCCCTTACTCCGGCTCCACACGGAAAAGATAGCTAATGCTCGGTATCTGCGCCTGAATCTGCACAGAGAGGTGCAGGGAGTAAAGTGAGTACGCCAACTCAGTAGTAATGAAAATAAATTAAGTCTAAGTGGCAAGGAAACACATAAAAACTAATGTCATCAATTCACAATATGCACAACATTACTTTACAACAATATAAACGTAGATATATGAAATTGTCATGCCTTAAAACCAACTTCAGAAAAGTCCTTTGAAGAATGTACATTTTAGCAACTTCAAACTGAAAGATTTAGTATGAAAATGAAATGAATCATATAAAGGCCCCTCGAGCAAAACATATTTCATATGTTCAGAGTGAAAGTAGTAAAAGCATAAGTAGCCCCTCGGGAAAAACATGTATCATAATCAGCCCCCTGGTCATGCCTCATAGTCACTCATAATAAGCCCCCCGGGCATACCTCACCATCACTCGTAATCAATTACTCATGCCTCCCAATTACTCGTCACTAGGCACTCGTCACTCAGTGCGCTCACTGGGTGTGTGTGCAGACTCCGGAGGGGATCCTTCAGCCCAAACGCTAATATCAAGCCACCTCGTGGTATATCATACCCTCACAATCAGGCCCTCAGCCTCACTCAGCAGAACCTCTCAAAAAGCCCCTCGGGCGAATTAGTAAAACAGGGTACTCTACCCAAAACATCATTTTTTAAATCTCAAAGTAGTGTAAATAAGGCCGAGTTTCGAAAACAGTAAGCACAATGTGACTGAGTAAAATCATCAATAACTAGTGAGGAAAACAGCAGTAAAAAGCCCCTAAGGGGTCTAAACAGATCGACACGAGGCCCCAAACACGGCTTATAGCCCAAATATTTCAACAATCTTTAGAAACTAATTTAACATAAGGTTTTGAGTAAAATATGTAACTCATTAGTTGTCGCGGAGTGGACCTAGTCCAATCCAAAACTCAATGTGCGCCACATACACGTCTTCCGACATGTGCGCCATTCTAAAATCAGTGAGAAATACGTAATTCGGGGTTTCATACCTTCAGGACAAGATTTATAACCATTACTTGCCTCTACCGGGCCACAACACTAGTCCTCTATGCTCTTGCCCCTCAAATTGGCTCGCGATTGCTCCGAATCTAGGCAAAACCAGTTTAACATCATTAATATATACTAAAGGAACACAACCCAATTGAAAACTATCAAATTATACAAGAATCTCGAAATTCGGCCAAACTCGAGCCCCGAGCCCACGTCTTGGAATTCGACAAATTTTACATCACTAGAAATCTCGTCCTCCCACGATTCTACACATACAAAAAACACCACATTCGGACCACTATTGCCTACCCAAATTGCCAAAAGAATTTTCCAATCCTCCACCCATTTCTCCCAACCTTTTCCTACTTTAGTCCTTCAATTTACAAGCCTAATCCGAACAAAATAGCATAGAAATGACTTTAACAACCCGGGAACTTACGTTCATTGAAGAACCACGAATTTTCTCTTCAATTTGCCTTCAAAAGAGCTCCAACTGCATGCAACAATGGTGAAATGAATAAATTTTCATGGAGGTCACTTTTATACTATTCTTCCCAGCAATTCCACACCTACGGATACTTAATCGCACCTGCGGTTCCAGGTGCGCACCTGCGTAATCCCACTAACGGACAAATTCTCGCACCTGCGGCCACTTCTCCGCACCTGCGTCTTCGCAGGTGCGGCCATCTCTTCGCACCTGCGGATTTCCCCTGCCTAGCCTTCTTTCACACCTGCGCATGGCCTTTCCTACATGCGACATCACACCTGCGGCTACCCTTCCGCAGGTGCGGCCAACACCAGAAACTTACACTAGCAGCGATTTGCTGCAACTTTCCAAATTCAAAACTCCGCCAACCATCCGAAATCAATCCCGAGCCCCTCGGGGCCCCAAATAAACATACCAATCCACCCCATCGCATTATCCCAACTTAGTCGAGCCCTGGAAACACCAGAAACAACATGAAAACACCAAAATAACATCAAATTCAAGCCTATGAACTTTGAAACTTTCAAATTTTGCCAACTACGTCGAAACCAACCGAAACACCTCCGATGGACCTAAAGTTTTGCACACATACTCAAAATGACATTACAGACTTGCTCCAACTTTCGGAATCCCATTCCAACCCCGATAGCCTATTTTCCACTGCCGACCAGAAATCGCCAAAAACTAACTTTCGCCAATTCAAGCCTAATTTTACGCCAGACATCACAACCTCATTACGAACACACTCCTATGTCCCTAATCACCCAACGAAGCTGTTCGAGCCATAAAATACGCATTCCGAGGTCGTTCACTAATAAGTCAACTCTTAGTTGACTTTTTCAACTATTTGGCTACTTTAAGAGACTAAATGCCTCAACTCTCACCATGACCACTCCAGACCCAAACCACTTGAACCAACATAACAAAAATAGGCTATAAATATATGACAAATG
Organism: Nicotiana knightiana; assembly: GCA_005239525.1. NCBI lineage: Eukaryota > Viridiplantae > Streptophyta > Magnoliopsida > Solanales > Solanaceae > Nicotiana > Nicotiana knightiana. The sequence continues at coordinate 42,869 of ML372888.1, read as the reverse complement.
CAGAAATGGGGGAACGGGGTAAATCTCATGGAACGATCGGCCGGGTCGTTACATTTTAAATTGGCCTTTTGATATTATTGGTTGTTGTTGTTGCTTCCACGGTTTTCCCCTTTATTATATTGTCATTCTATTCTGAAAGAGGATATTTAGCTTCACTTACCAGTACTATTCCATATGTACTAACGTCACTTTTGCCGGGGGCGCTACATCTTCAATGGATGTAGGTGGTTCATCAGCGAGCGATTTTTGATCCTCATTAGCAGTTACTCTCTGTTCAGAAAATTTGGTGATCCCAACTATGTTCCGTGCTTCATGTATTTTGATGTTGTACTTTACATTTTGAGGTATAGTCGGGGCCTTGTCGCCAACACTTCCATACTACTCTTCTATTGTACTTAGAGGCTACGTAGACAGGTTGTGGGTGGTGTTTGATGTTGGGAGTTAAACTAGTAAGTGTTGGTATTTAGGCAAACATGTTTTCCATATTATCGATAAACTTGTAATATTTTGGAAATCATAAATGAATATCTTTTAGTAATGGAAAAATATTGTGGAACACTTCTCTCTTTGCATGTGTATATCTTGTACTGATTCTTATATTGTTAATGGGAAAGGTTGGTAAAAGTCATCTAGTAGGCTTGCTCGGCTAGGTTATCTCGATTGAGTGCCGGTCAGACTTCCCCAGATAGGGGCGTGGCAAACTTGGTATCAGAGCCTAACGTTTTAAAGTGTCCTGTCTCGAAGCCATGTCTGGTAGAGTCCTTCTTATCAGTGTGCTGTCGACCACATCAATAATTAAGAGGCTACTTGAACATTTAGGAATTTCACCCTTCTTTGATACTCCAGATCGTGCGATAGAGCTCACGATAGGAGGCTAATTTCCTTTCCGTTTCTCATTTTCCAGATGAGTAATCCATGAGTTCGAAGCAACCAGGAATGAATGACCTTTCCATTTAGTTTGGGGGAGATTTCACAAAAGTTCATTGGGAGAATGTGTCGATCCGTGAGGGGTTGGAAGAACTTGTTACTAAGGGAAGTTTTCTTTTTCCTATCAATGTCACTGTACAACCGGATCATGTGGTGAGAGAACCTAAGAAACTAAAGAGGGTTGTTGGTACAAATGAGCCAAATTGTTTGATTTGTAAGAAGCATCATTTGGGGAGATGTTGGATGACTCTTGAAATATGTTATGGTTGTTGAAAGAGGGGGCTCAAGAAGAAAACATTCCCTATGTGGGGTGCACCTAGCTCGTTTTGCCGGATATGCATACGGCAACATTTAGCGTCGAATTGTTAGTATGCTCAGGAGCGTGTTAGGGGCGGTAGATCCGGGAAATTTCAAAAGCACATACAACGACCTCGTACAGAGATAGTTAATCCTGTCGCAGGGTCTTGGAGGAAGGATAAGGGGGGTGCTTATGATGTATGTAAAATGGGTAAATATCAGGTCACTGGGGCGAGTTAGTTTATTGGACCTCTTCCTCGTTGCGTGAAGTGTGGGAGATTTCATTCGAGGGTATGTCACTGTGGTACTAATGTATGTTATGAATGTGGAGTGGAGGGGCATCAGTTAAGGAACTGCCCGATCTACCTAAAGTCACCAAGTAAGTCACTCCTTAGTATATCATTCTGAACACCACATGCTTTTCTTTGTTGTAGTACAGTCTTAACGAGAATATGAATCACCAAACATTGCATGAATATACTCTTTAAATGAGACGCATTATTCGTGAAGACTCTTTATTCCAATTATCTTACTTACAACCTCTTGTGGGATTGAGATCTATAATTATGTCCTTGAATGAGTGATAACCCTAGGCTAATACTTCTCACTTGCTTCCCTAATATTCTCAACAGAGGACTATACCTGATGAATTTATTATGGAACCTTTTGATTCAAACGGATAACATCTGCTCACTTGTGCTTATGGATGTATCGTCGTAAAGGTTACCTTTGAGGTACAAAATCCAATGTAAAGTAGTCTAGTGTTGAGATCCTTCTTGAGCCACTCTTTGTCTCTCCGGTGTATGTGGCTCCTATGGTTCAAACAATCACTTTACTCCTTTGTGAATATTATCATAAACCTTCTTCACTACCTATCAACATGAGATTATATCTCAGAACCTATCATATGTGTACATGTCAATTAAAACTAGGACATATGAGGTTTCCACGAATTTGTCCCCAGAAGGTCTTTTGTTTGTCTATCACAGTATAAATTTCATGTCCACCTATATCACGCCTCGGTGAGTAACCCACTTTCTTCCTAGTATTGTAATTACCCATGATGTGGCATGGAATTGCAGTTTGAGAGTTATTATGGCAAAAACATGTCAAAGAAGAAGCGTTATCCCATGATCAAGCATATTGGGTAGGAAATTTTATGGTCATATTCATGCTAGCACATCGTAGAGTAATTGTTCAAGGTTTCCAACGGTTTAGTTTGGGGGTTCGGCATAGAGATTTAGAGTTGCAGAAAGTGAACGAGTTATTCTCAAGATTTTCTCCATGAATATATCAGATGAATCGTTAATAAAGGTAAAGTATGTTTAGTTATATTAGACCTTATGGAATCTTGAAGGAAATCGGTCAAATTATGAGTATGATTTTTTCCCATCGTTGTCTTCTATGCACCCGATGCGTCATGTATCTAGGTTCCAGAAGGTTGTTGGAAATCCTTTGTCTATCATTCAGGTGGAAACTATTGAAGGTGAAGCTAATGGGTTATTGGCTTATAAGAGGTACTTAATTGTTATCCTTGTTAGGTAAGTTTAGAAGTTGAGATTTCCTCCGCTAATGTGCTATGGAAAAGTCTGTGAGTCAAGGGGGTCACCCCGAAGGCCGAGAGTGTTGTGGAAAGAAAGTATTCTCAGTTGTTTGTATAGACAGATGGTGGTGATTCTATAAGGCCCCGTATAATGTTACCTTGAACTCGGATTTCGTGGTGCCGAGGAAGGCTAATGTGTTCGAAGATTTTAGGAAATGAGTCGTGGTACGGATATTTTGCGTTGTACAGTGCATAGTGGAGTGGGTAGAAGAAATTGCAGAAAATGACGATTTTGTAGTCCATTATGCTATAGTGGATCTGTTTTGCTGATCACGAAATGACCACATAATGAAGCCGAAGCAACTCAAATTTTGAAAACTATTTTAGCTGGTCACATAATGATTACCGTGGCTGCATAATGATTATGCTATCATGAAATTTCATCGCGGAATGAACCATACCCAACCTAGAATTTGAAAATCATTTTGTGGCCATTCTGCTAGACCTATAATCATTCCGCTTTTGCAGAATTGTAGTGTGGAATTCACATGCCATTTTTTGGCCATTATGCTGGCCACGTATTGATTCTACTTCCCACATAACGATTCTACTACGACATAATTGCACCATATAATTGATTTCAGAGGTCATTTTTGGAAATTTTCTTATATGACCCTATTTTGATATAAGGCCTTCGGGGGTAATTTTACTAGATAAAATCTAATATTTTAGAGAGAGGAGAGAGCTATTCTAGAGAGAGAATGAAGGGCACCAACATCTTCGTGTTTCAAATTCTTGGTCAAGATTTGGAGATTCATGGGATAAATCCACAAGATCTTCATCCAATCGGTAAGGTTCTACTCCCTAACCCTAAATTTCGGAATTTGGACTGAAAGTATTCATGAGAAGTATGATTCTTAGGTGTGGGAGTTGTTCTTTTTAGATTAATGTAATTAAAAAGGGTGGTAGGGAGGTAATTTAACCAAAAGGAGTAAACTCTTGATATTGAATTGGTTGTGGGGTGAAGGAAATCTTGTAGAAGAACCTTGTCGTCAAATTTGCACACCTAGTGTTTGATGAAATGCTCAAATGAGGTGAACCCATGAATATCTTCCAAATTATGGTTCACTTTTGTTATGTTTCTAAATAGATTATAGTTGCTAGGATTTCTGGAACATTGTAGTAATGTAAGTTAAGCTCAAGAAAGGTATGTTGGCTACACTAATCTCTTAGAATTGAAGTCCTTGTTATTCCCGTAAGTTTCAAGTATGGTTGACTCAAGTTCATAACCACATGTTCCAACTTGTTCCCAATAAATTCGAAGTCCCCGAGTAAGCAAGTGTCGAGAATTATGTATTCAAAATGTGATCTGAATGCTCTTATCACCCTATGTTATCCTTCGGGAATGTGTTCAAGAATGATATGTGTAATAAAATATTATGGCTTTGGGTTATGTTTCAAATTAAAGTTATGATGCCAAATTTTGTGAGAAATACTCGATGTGATGATGACCCTTAATTGCCCATGTATGTACCTAAAGTCTTGATTGGAAATGTCTTGTTTTGATAATCTATAAAGATGCTTGAAAGTGAAAGAAGTGAGTTGGAGATACAAAGTATGTCCACCGTGCCAATAGTGAAATCGAAACATGTGGCCAATGGGCCCAATGAAATGAAATTATGTGACAAAGGTAAAGAAATGAGCCTCGATTCAATTGTTACAAATTGACTTTGAAAATAGATTTGCCTAAAAGCTTATGTACTTGAGTCGAGCCTGAAGGTGGTTGTTTTAATTAGTGCTAAGATTTGCAAGTATTTCTTGAGTGATTTGAGTTCTTACATATTCATGAGTGAAATATTGTATTGCCCTTTTGGGAAAAGCATTTCAAAAATAAACAGTGTATTGCACGTATATGATTTTCACGCGTGTCTCTATTGTTGGACAAGTTGTCCTATTCTTTGGGAAGAAACCTTTGTGTTTAAAGTTTCCATTATTAATGAGTTTGAGGTCTGGTTCCGGAATATCATATGTATTGATGTTGAGATGATGATCCTTGAAAGTAAAGAAGTGAATGTGATTGTGTAAATAAATTGTGTAGGGATTGTCATTGTGAATAGACCTCCACCCGCACATTGGAGTGAGGCGACAAGGCTGCTTTATGTAGGGATTGTGATTGTGAATACACCTCCATCCGCATTCATTGGGGGTGAGGCGGCAGACCACTTTGTGTAGGGATTGTGATTGTGAATACACCACCGCCAGTATACATTGGGGTGAGGCGGCAAGCCACTTTGTGTAGGGATTATGACTATGAATACACCTCCACCCGTACACATTGGGGTGAGGCGGTAAGACCGCTTTGTGTAGAGAATGTGGTATTGAAATTACACCTCCAACCGGACACATTGGGCTGAGGGGGCACGCCCACTTTGTGTAGAGATTGTGGTATTGAAATTACACCTCCACCCACACACATTAGGGTGAGGCGGCAGGGTCGCTTTGCGTAGAGTTTGTTACAAGGTATCTCCCAACCAAAAATCATATTACTATCGTGTTTTGAAAACTATCATGTTTTAACTTGGCCTTTGGATATTATTGGTTATTGTTGCTGCTTCCGCGATTTTCCTCTTTGTTATATTGGCATTCTATTCTGAAAGAGGATATTTAGCTTTACATACTATTACTATTCCATATGTACTAACCTCCCTTTTTTCGGGGGCGTTGCATCCTCATGGATGCGGGTGGTTTGTCAGTGGGTGGTTTTGATCCTCGTTAGCAGTTACTCTATGTTTAGCAGATTTTGGTGAGCCCAACTATGTTTAGGGCTTTATGTTATTTGACGTTGTACATTACCTTTTGAGGTATAGCCGGGGCCTTGTCGCCGGAACTTCCATACTACTCTTCTATTGCACATAGAGGCTTCGTAGACAGGTTGTGTGTGGTGTTTGATGTTGTATTAAACTAGTAAGTGTAGGTATTTGGGAAAACATGTTTTCCATCATATCAATAAACTTGTAATATTTTGGAAATCATAAATGAATATCCTTTGGTAATGGAAAAACTTTGGGGAACACTTGACTATTTTCATGCCTATCTCTTGTACTGATTCTTATATTGTTAATAGGCAAGGTTGGTAGAATGCATCAAGTAGGCTTGCTCGGCCGGGTTATCTCGGTTGTGCATCGGTCGGGCTTCCCAAGGTCGAGGCGTGACATATTTGAACTCTCTATTCCAAACGGGATAATGAATTATCAACAACAAAGCTTAAAGAGAAGCGTCTCGATGAGAGGATTGGAGAGTTGGATAAAGCGACTTCTAATCTCTACAGTCAAGTCATTGCTTTGGAGGCCGAGAAGGCTCAACTGTTCGCACAGCCGTCTTCTTCCAATACTTTAGATTTTCCTAATGTTCCTCAGGAATTTTACGAGGAGTGGATTCATGCCAAGGCCCAGTTAGATCTGTTTCGAGATTTGCATAAGGCAGGATCTGTGTCTGAAGTTGTCCTCGAAGATGTTCCTGTTAAGGCTCGTGAATCTCGAGTTGCTTGTGGGTATGATCCTGCTACGTTTGAGGTCGATGATGGCAACAAGGACGTGGGTTTGGACCAGCTCGAAGAGAAATCTTGGTATGATGCTACATATCATGCGGGCGAAGGTGCTGATGGCCAAGGAGGCGACATTGATGAAGGCCGTGATGGTTGTGGCAAGTAGTTCTCTTTTGATTTTTTTATGTGTATTTTTCTGCTGGTATCTTCATGATCCTATTTGTAAACAATATTTTTAAGTATATGAAATGTTAAAGTGTTTCAGTGCATCTTTTTCTCTTCCTGTGGTTTATTTTCTATACTTGTGTCTATTTTTGTTTCTTTGTTAGAGTGTGGCCGAGGGCAGATAGGAGATTGTTCGAGCGAGGTCGAACATAATCTTTTATTAAATTGTGGTCGAGGTCCGGTAGATGTTTGTTCGCACAGGGTCGAGTATAACCTTTTGTTAGATTGCAGTCAAGAGCCGGTGGGTGTTTGTTCGATCATGGTCAAACATAACCTTTCATTAAATTACAGTCGAGGGCTGATAGGTGTTTGTTAGAGTAGTGTCGAACATAAGCTTTCATTAAATAGTTGTTAAGGGCTAGTAGGTGTTTGTTCGAGCGGGGTCGAACATAACCTTTCATTAAATTATGGCCGAGGGCCAGTAGGTGTTTGTTCGAGCGGGGTCGAACATAACCTTTCATTAAATTATGGTCGATGGCCGGTAGATGTTTGTTTGAGCGGGGTCAAACATAACCTTTCATTAAATTGTGGTCGGGGTCCAGTAGGTGTTTGTTTGATCAGGATCGAACATAACCTAAATGCGAGAAAGATATGTTGATAAGCGTAAAGTCTGTTGCTTTACATTGTTGTTTTGGTTACGTATATGCAGTAATTTACAATTTTTTTGGATGTTGGCTGGCGTTCCACTCCCAGTCATGGTCTATCAAGCAATGAAATAGTAACCATGACCCTCCCTTCACGTACTTTGATTCGAAATGTTCCCTTCGCTGCCTCGTTGAAAACCTCCTCGAGTAAACACAAATGGCACAAAACTCAAGTGAGGGAAAAAAGAGTACGGGTTGGGAGACACTTTCTCTCTCAGAAGTTAAAGTATTTGAGGTGGCAGATATTTAGTTTTTTGGTAGAAGCTTTCCTTATATTGTCTCCAATTGGAATGAACCCTTGTTTGCTTCGGCTATGACTTTATATAGACCATCACAATTATTCACAGCTTTCCTTCCCTAGGATCATTGCTCTCTTGGGTTTTAGCTTTCAGTATGTAGTCCCCAACATTGAGCGTCTTGACCTTTACTTTCTTCTCGTAATAGTGTTCTACTTGGTTTTTTTGGGCGACTATTCTTATGTAGGACATCTCTCTTTGTTCATCGACTTCGTCGAGTTCCTGCCTTCTACTCTCCCCATTACTCGTGCCGCTCTGTTAGTATTTCTGGCCACAGTCACATGGCGTCTTCGAGCTTTTTCATCATGATGTTTAGTATTGACTTGTACAAGGATCCTACTTGTTGTATAACAACAGGGTGATATGCGGTCCAGAGTATCCTCTTGATATGCCATTTCTTAAAGAATTCAACAGTTTTCTTTCCTGTAAATTGGAGTCCGTTGTTATAGCTGATTTGTTTGGGAAGGTCGAATCCACAAATGGTGTTTCTCCATATAAAGGTGAATACTTCCTATTCCCGTATTTGGGCGAATGATCCTGCTTCCACCCGCTTAGAAAAAGAGTTAATTAAAACCAAAAGGAATCGTACATTACCTCGCCCTCCTGGTAGGGGGCTCACGATGTTCATTCTCCATTTGGTGAACGGTCAAGGGGATATGACTGAGTGGCGATGTTCTCCTTCTTGGTTAATCATTGGGGCGTGCTTTTGGCATTGCTCATATCTCTTTACGAAGTCCGTGGCATCCTTTTTCCTAGTGGGCCAGTAATATCATGCCAGTATGAGGCATCTGGCCAGTGCCCGATTGCCGGAGCGAGCCCCGCAATGGCCTTTGTGAACTTCTTCAAGGACGTGCTGAGTTTGGTTCGGGGCCAAGAACTTTGCTAGAGGGTTGCGGTAGGTCCTCTTTTATATATTATTGCGGAAGACACTATACTTGGCGCTTGTAGTCTTAGTTTCTTGGACTCCTTTTTGTCGCTAGGGAGTGTACTGTCTTGCAGGTTTGCGATAATACGATTGCACTAGTCCCAAGTTAAGTTTATGGTTCTTACCTCAACTTAATCTAAAATGAGTTGAGGAGATGGACCGCATTTTTGTCTCCGATTGTGATGATTTTGGTGGCTGCGGCTAGTTTGGAGAGTCCATCTGCCTCGACATTCTGTGCTCGTGGGATTTTGACGAGCTGACATTCATCGAACTCAGGTAGTAGCTTGCAGATTTCGATTTGGTATTTTTGCAATCTTTGTTCCTTGATTTGGAAATTCTCTGTGAATTGATTGATTACGAGCTGGGAATCACAGTGATGTTTCAACCATTTTGCTCCATATTTGAGTTCTAGTCTTAAATCTGCAATTATGGCCTCATTGTAAGTCATATCCGGGCACCTTATGGACTGGCGATTCACTTTACCTATTGGTACTTCAAGTACGAGTCCTAGTCCGGACCTATAAGCCATCGGTATATAGGACCCAAAGATCTTTTTTTTGGAGGAAGGTTTGGACGACTTCCCTTTCGACTTCAGGCATTATTTTTGCGCTGAAGTCGGCTATGAAGTGGGCGAGCACTTGTGACTTTGTTGTTGTTTGCGGCTGATACTTGATATCGTGCTCACTCAGCTCGATGGACTATTTGGCCAGCCTTCCCGATAATTCGGGTTTTTGTAAAATGCTTCTGAAGGGGAAGGTCATGACGACCGAGATGGGGTGAGCTTGGAAATATGGTCTAAACTTTCGTGAAGCTACGACTAAGGCTAGAGCCAATTTTCAGGGTGTGGGTACCTCGTCTCGGTGTCAACTAGTGTTTTAATAATTTAATAGATGGGAGATTGCATACCTTTGTTTTCTCTAATTAAGACTGCTCATACAACTACCTCGGATACGGCCAGATAGACGAGGAACGCTCCTGCGGCTCGGATTTTGAGAGCAAAGGCAGAGATGACAGGTATGCCTTTAGTTCTCACAGAGCTTGGATGCACTCAGACGTCCATTTGAGGCCATTGTATTTCTGTTGTATGCCAAAGAATTTATGGCACCTATCCGACGACTGTGAGATGAACCTTGATAGGGCATCTACGAGACCGGTCAACCTTCTGGACTTGTTCTTTGGCGGTCATAAGTTCTGGTATTACGTCAATGACTTTGATTTTGTCTGGGTTGACCTCGATCCCTCGCTATGATACCAAAAGCCTAAGAACATTCCCGAGGCTACACCGAACGTGCATTTCTCTGAGTTTAGCTTCATTCTGTATCGTCTGAGTATGTCAAAAGTTTCTTTCAAATGATCGATGTGATATTCTCCCCTTTTGGACTTGACCAACATTTCGTCCATATATACCTCCATTGTTTTGCCGAGCTATATTTAAACATCTTTGTCACCAGCCTTTGATAAGTAGCTCCCGTGTTCTTTAGTCCAAAAGGCATGACCTTGTAGCAATATGTTCCATGTTGGGTGATGAACGTGGTTTTTTTCCTGATCTTCCTCTTCCATGAGGATCTGATTATAGATTGAGTAAGCATCCAAGAAACTTAGTAGCTCAAGATGGCCGTTGCATCGATGAGTTGGTCGATATGAGGCAAAGAGAACAAATCCTTCGGGAATACTTTGTTTAAATATGTGAAATTTACGCATATCATCCATTTTCCATTCTTTATTTTGACCATCACTACGTTGGAGACCCACTTGGGGTACTTCGATTCCCTTATGGAACCATTTTCTAGCAGTTTTCCACCTCCTCACACAATGCATCATTAATTGTGGAGTTGAATTTATGTTTGACTGTCTCACTGGGAGATGGGATGAGTCGACGATTAATTTTTGCGTGGCGATTTCTTTTGGGATACCTGACATATCTCCATGGCTGAAAGCAAAAAACTCTGCATTAGCTGTTCAAAATTGGCTGAATTTACCTAGTTTCCTAAGCTTGCAGCCGATATAGGCCTTCTTGTTGTGGTCATTGAGATCCAATTGAATGGGTTCGAGGTCTTCAATGGTCAACCCAGTGGCTTCGACCGTGTAAGGGTCCTTGATTACGTCCTTTGTCTCCTCTTGCTTCGACCTTGTCCGTATTGATTGATATGCCTCTTTTTCTTTGTCTTTTCCTTGTTGGGTGGTAGTGTTGTCTAAGGCAATAAGGGAAGCATATCTCTTTCATTCCGATGAGTTATCTTCCTTGGCTTGGACGAGCCTTCTTCGTGGTGGGGGAGGCACAACGGTCATCCTAGTATACAGTTGATGTCGTTCCCTGTTCGGTTGCGGAATTGGATAATCTCTTCTGGCGCTGTCTCTTTGATATTTTCTAGATTCAACTTGCAGTGAGGTTAGTGCGTGAGGTTGGCCCGTTGAGATCATCCTTATTTTCATGGACCTCGGCGCAATAGGCCTGGTACTTGTGAATAGCACATCAATTCTCCTCCCCTGAGGGTTTCCCCAAACTTTTTCAGCAAAATGGAGGACAGTTGCTCTTAGGGCAAGGTCGTTGCCTTCCCCTGTGGTGACATAATGAGTCACGTGAGGTTGGAGGAACTTGAGTTATGGAGGCATTTTAAAGGTCTTTGATATGGCATGCAGGGCTGAATCGTCACTATACGGCTGCTTGACGAACCGGCTGGCGCCTTTCGGCAACAGCTTAATTAGGAGCGCCCGATATCTTATGAACATGTTCTTCATGCTCTTTCATCTGGTCTCGGAGCACCTTATTTTCATTTTCCATTTCTTCCATCCCTTTTAGAATAGAGGCGAGGGCTTTGTCACCCGTACTATCAATGGAATTATGAGTTATACTTGTCGTTGGAAGGGAGTGGCTGGTTGCACTACTTGAATGTTTGTTGTATCGTGCAAGTCCTTGCAGTTTCGTTGGTCGTTCCTGGAGTGGGTTTGTTGAGGACGCTTGTTAGCATGTTAGTTAGCCACGCCTCGAGGATTTTTTTAGAGCTGGGGGTGTCCCTTCCTATGTAGACGTAGATGCTCCTTTACCACGGGGTTTTGTTATGCTTCAATGTGGTAACGGTGACTCATCTCGTCTAGGGGACACACTAGGTGTAGTGCCCTCATCTTCCATTTAACAGCTTTTGTTGATGACATTCATGAGGTTAATTTGGAGATCACTTATTATCTCGTCTTTTCTTCTCAGTTACCTGCCATGTAAGGTTTTGTATACACAAAGAAAGGAGGTCTTGGATTTTTTGACGTTCGTGACCTGTGTTAATTGTAGATCTAGAGGACACTAAGAATTTAACTAAGAAATCCCCACAGACGGTGCCAAGTTGTTTCACCAAAATATATATATATGGGTTCAAATAATTAAATCTATGTGAACAAGGGTGTTAATCTTAGTTAACAATAATATCGTTAGATAGGGTTGTTAAAAAAACAGTATATGTCATGTGGGTCAGGTAAGACGATGGGAATAACATGCAATAAATGTTCTAGAAATTAGAAGCAACGCACTACAAGAACACCTGGAATCAGCTACGGACGTCGACGCTAATATGTCGCCAAAACGGCCGTAGCTAGCAGAACTTCTTGATAATTAGTTGCTAATCTGTCGCTAAATGAGATTAGCAACGGATTTTTCTCTTTAGCTACATAATTTGTTAGTCGCTAAAATTTGATTTTTAGTAGTGACACCATAGAATTCAATAAAAATGAATAGCAATAAATGACATTTAAGTAAACATGAGGAATGATTTACCCAATAAAGGATAGAATAGGTGGATGTTCCTCTTGACAACTATGAATGATAGACAAATCCTTGAATATTCAAGTTATTCTCATATCTGATGGAGAAGTATGGACAAGAATCTTAGTGAAAAGTTGGCATTTACATCTTAGCAAGAGAGACATAGACGGATGTTTTATTCAAAGTGTGTTCTTTACAAATGAATATCACATGCCCCTCTCATTGTGTCTATTTATATGGACACGTTTGTAAGAAACCCTAATAGTACAAGTGCAGAGAATATCCACTAGAATATTCTCTTTAATGTCCTATCTCTAAAACTAGTAGTTACAGCTTTGTCAATGATATTCGGCCTCGACCTCGTCCCTTGTTGGCACCTCGACTACTGCTCTTGTTGACTCTTCGACCACAGACTTTGCTGGTTCTTGCGCCATCTCAACAAATGACGACTTGAGAATTCTTTCTTTAGTATTATCTAGTTTAAATATTTCAAAGACAAATGTTGACCCATACAATGTTATCTTTTAAAATACATTTATCTATGGCCTTTTTTTTGGACCAAGCAGAGAGCATTGCTATTTTAGTCTAACGTGATTAGAAGCAAAATGTATTCATGTATTTTCTTTTTTGTTGTTTGATGAAACAAATAATGATGCGAATGATTTCTCATACGTTAGGTGCTCCGTTACTTATGAAAATCTTAGGTTGTTGAAATTGCGAATCAAGGTGAAAATTTGTGGCGGTATAAATGAATTTAATTAGAGGTTCCAAAGTTAACAAGGTGAAAAATGCGCACCTGCATCACTCTAGCTATATCCTCGTATATTGATAGATTCAACCAGTAATAAGTTAATCATATTTTTAACATTTCTTTTGGAATTTTTGTATCCATCTCCCTCTTTATATAGAGTGTCCATCACGCGTGAACAATTTACAACTCGTTCGAGGATAAATATTGGTACTTCAGTAGGGCAGAATAATGCCCTGTTTATACCTTTCCATGCATTCGTGATTTTCTTTTGTAACTTAACATATGCCTCTTCCATTGAATCTCCATATGCTTTCATGGAGAATTCAATAATTGAAGCTACATGTCCTTTTTTATGTTCAACCTGCATGAAATAAATTTCAATCTCTTTGGTATAGTTACACATTTTAATCCAAAGAAGTTTTGACTTCACAAGCTGTATGGAGAATTGTGAAGTAATTGATCTTGGCGACTTGGGATCCAAATTTAATTGGTATAGAAGACCGAGAAAAAGGATCTGGAAGAGACTTGATAGGATTTTCATCAATGATGCTTGGGCACAACAATTTCAAACAAATATTATTAGGCACCTAGCAAAAACTAGCACTGATCATAGGCCATTATTGATGAAATCTTATAATAATATGAGCGACAATGTGAGCTATTTCAGGTTTCTTGATTTATGGATACATCAGTCGGGATTCAAAGAAATAGTTAAAGATGTCTGAGATACCAATATTGAAGGAAATTTAATGTGGAGCCTCCATCAAAAGTTGAAGATGTTAAGCAAAAGGCTAACACAATGGTTAAGAGAAGTTGTCGGGAATGTACATAAAGAAGTATCAAAATGGGAGGATGAAATGCAACAGGTAAAAGAGATAGATCAGGTGCAAAATATTGAGCAAAGCAGACTAGAGATGAATAAATGCCATGTTGAATATGTTAGATGGCTAGGTATGCAGGAGTCCTTACTAAAAAAGATGTCCCAAATCAAATGGTTTGAAGAGGGAGACTATAATAGTAAGTAATTTCATATTATCATAAGAGATAAAAGGAGTAGAATCCAACTACATAGAGTGAAGAATCACAAGAATAAATGAGTTAAAAGTGATGAGAATATTAGCAAATATAGAGTTAGACATTTTGAAAATCTCTTCAACCTACTACAAACTTAGTTGAATTGGGATTTCTTAGATTGCATATCCATCTGTATGTTTGAGGATGAGAATGAAGTTCCTACATCCATCCCCATGAAGAAGAGATCAGAGAAGCAGTGTTCAATATGAGCGCCTCTAGTGCAGCCGGTCCAGATGGGTACAATGGAGGTTTCTTTCACAGTTGCTGGGTTACAAGATTTGTGCAAGCCTTTTTCAATTGTAATGAACTAACTAGACAATAGAGGAGCGCGACCGGCGCTCAGTAATTGTGCAGGGAGTTTTTTTTCAATCCACTAGGCATTGTGCCTAGGGTATATTTTCATATATGAAAAAATAAAGTAAAACATATGAGGGGGACATAAACCTGAACTCCAACTATGAGAGTTAGATTTGATCACCCTTTTATGGTGATCTAATGAATCCTTAAATGTATGATGGGTTAGACCTATGGTGATGTACTAGGTTCCTATCCAGGTTTGATAGGCACTTGGGTGTACAAAAACAAGTGAAGTGTATTTAGGTCATCTATACAAAAAGGTGCTAGAAGTCCTAAGTCTATTTAATACATGAGTTGGAAGATCTTGCATTTACAACAAATTCTACACTCACTAGTGTAAACATTCCCTGCATGGTAAGGCAAAAAACATGTGAGAGATGGAGGTGCTATCTTCAACCTTGCTTTGACATCGAGGTCAAAGGAAGCAGGATTTAAGATAGCTAACAAAAGGTCCCAAAAAATCTGATTGATCTGCTGTAACTACCTCATGTCAATGACAGAAGAAAGTGAGCAGTGTCCTACGTCCATTTTCCAAGTAATCGTGACATCTGTTGTTAACTGAGTTCTTGGCATTGGTCTGTCGTGATTGAGTCTTTGATGCTGAGCTAAAAAAACCAGGAAGGCTAGGTTTGGATCCCTAGGTGTTTCCTGTTGCTGTAACTAAGAGGCTGTTGATGAAGAAGGTGGATTATGCTAAGAAGGCAGTATAAAGGCTGCCTGTTGATGTAGATTTGTGAACCGGAGGGGGTAATATTGAGGCTGTTGTTGGTCTTGTGGTGTATTCTGCTGAGCTCCAGTTTTTGTGCAATAAATTCTCCACCAAATGATTGTGTGTACATGATCAACTTGAAAGATTAATTGTAATTATTTCAACTTCAGTAGAATGAGCATCATGGATGCTAATACCACACACTGAAGTTGAATCAAATGATTAATCTTAAAGGGGGTACCTGCACAATTGAAAAAACTTGTTATCTTAAAAAGGCAATCCTTTTCCCAGGTTCTTGTGGGTTCTAGGGTGAAGGATTGATGGTGGGATGAGATCTTTTCCTGAGCACCTACTACCAAGTTGTTGTTGGCGCTGGAGAAGGTTCTTTGGTTGCTATTATTGGTGGAAAAAACAGAGGAGCGAAGTCGATTGGTGTTGCACTGATGGGACCAGAAGTGTTGGAACTATTGGTGATTGAAGTGGGTTATTAGGTTATCATGGTAGTTGGTAGCATAGACAGAAGGGGTGTGTCATGTGCTACTGGGGTGAGGGTGGTGATTAATTGGAGGTGGGTTGATGCAGAGATGAATTGTGGAAAAATGTCCAAAGGGCTTGTAGGAACCTATGTTAATACTGTGATCAATAGAGGAGATTGCTGCCTTATTGATGCTTTTGGTGATGAGTGTTTCTTCTTCCAATTGATAACATTTCAGAGGATTGAGCATCCAAGATACTAATACCACACTCTGAGAGATTATCAATTGGTTTAATGAGAAGGGGGTTATTGAGACCTGCAAAAAAGAAACCAGAATTAGAGAAAAAGATTGGCATTTCGGCCCAGGTTCTTGCACTGGTGTTTTATGAGGTATGTGTGTGTTTGCCTTCAGATTCTTGAGTTTAATAAGGCAGTTGGAGGAAAGTGTTGTTATTT
Organism: Nicotiana knightiana; assembly: GCA_005239525.1. Lineage (NCBI taxonomy): Eukaryota > Viridiplantae > Streptophyta > Magnoliopsida > Solanales > Solanaceae > Nicotiana > Nicotiana knightiana. The sequence goes on along the minus strand of ML372888.1, from coordinate 26,895 downwards.
CTAATTGATGGTTGAAAGGGTGTGGTTGATTATGGAAGTATGAGTTATGTTTTGTGAGAAAGGTAGGTGAAAGTTAGTCATAAGAGGATGTAGGTTGTATTATCAGAAAGGTGTGTTGAAGAATTGGTGGTGTGTTTGTAAGAACCCGTAGGTAGTGTGTAAGTGTGGTGATGTGAAGTGTCATGGTGGAGTGTGAGGTTTGTGTGAGAGTTATTGGGTTTTGACTGGTGTTAGAGGGGTGTTAAGAGGAGGTGGCAGAGAGGCTACAATCACATTGAATGAGACCCTCTAGATTACGCATCAATGGTGCTAGTATGACTAGATTGAGGTTTGCCCTAGTAACTTGATCAATCCTCGTGAGGTTGAATAACATTGCTGCTAATACCACATTATGAGGATAGGACAATGATCTGTGCATTCCCAAGGTGATGATACCTGCAAAACAGAAAGAGAGGTTAGCATTGAATGCCATCAGTTGTTGCCTTGTGCTTTTCATTTGAACTAAAAACTATGCTCGCATTTTTAAGCAACATCAACCATAACCCTGATCTGAGGAAGACGAGCTTGCATGTTGTGGAGGTACCCAGATTTTGCTGATTTTCTTGTGCCTAAAAGCAAGAGTACCCAGGTAATGTTGCTCTTATGTGAGTTGGGAGAGAAACAACATTACTAAACTCTGTCAATGAGGTGAGTTCATGATTGATCTTTGACAGTGAATCAGCAGGACATTTTGCTTCTCTATACACATAAGAAGCACTGAAATTTAAGCATTGGTTGCACATGTCCTTCAACTATGATATCTTCATGTTAAATGTCCAGGGAGGATCCTTATCTTCAATCAACAATTTTATCAAAAGAGCTGAGTCTGCTTCTAGGTGAATTCGTTATCCAAATACCACTGAATACCCATTCTTGTTGCTTCTATTTCTGCATAGTTGTTGGTGCCTTCCCCTAATGGAATAGCCATGGCATGTATGAACTGCCCCTGGTGGTTTCTAGTAATAACTCTGGTCCCTATCTTGCCAGGATTGGACAGTGCACTACCATCTGAGTTAACTTTGACAAAGACATTGTCAGGTTTGTTCCAGCAAACTTGGGTAGAGATGGTTTGTTGCTGAAGAGTTTCAACTAGAGATCCCTCCATTTGAAGGGTCAGTTGACATACACATCTTCAAACAGTGAGACTGCTGAGTGGGAGCACTCTATCATCAGTAGGTAATTTGTTTCTTAGGGATATCCATAAGAAAAATGACCATTTGAAAGGGATATTTGTGTGCCATGTCATCTTGCTAGTGAAGTTGGCTTGTTTTGTTATTTCTTATGAGATCCCAGGCTGTAGCACAGGTGAATTTACCATTCATAGTAGGGGTCCTGAGAGGCGTGTCAGAGAGATCTGGATTGAAGTGAATTGCTATCTGCATGATCTCATGAATCTTATGATCTGGGGCTGTTTCATTAAGTCTTTGGAGATCCCCAGTTCCCCTCATTCCAAAATGAAAGACTGATATTCTGCCTGGTCTTCCTCCTCCTGTTCTGCTCTTGGCTAAAGGGCCTGATCCGGACCATTATACCACCAGAAGTTGCAGCTTCCATTATGTAGTCTCCATTAAATTGCAGCTTTAACATAATTTTTTTTGAAACTTAGCCTTTTCCAAGCTTGAGATTGGCCAGTGTCCCATTTCTTGGATACGGGATGAGATCTCTAACAGTACTTAGCTTTAGGGAAGGAACTCCAACCTGAGTCCACAATTCTGAAGTGCCACCATTGTTTGTATTTCATGGCCCTGCATGTGTCCTTGATAGTTCTGAAACCAACTCCACCTTCATTGAGAGGATAGGAAAGTTTTGACCATGATGCCCAATGATATTTGTGTTTGTCTTTGTCCATACCCCAAAAGAAGTTTGCAGTCAATCTTCTCTCAATCTGCATCATGACTGTCTTGGGAGAGGACACAACTGAAAGCAAGTGAATTGGTAAGGCATGTATTACATGCTCGATCAAAGTTGCCCTTCCACCATAGGATAACATTTTATCATGCCAACCTCTGATTCTTCCCACAACCTTAGAGATTAGCCCATTGAAATGCATGATTCTGCTTCTACTAGTGTACAGAGGATAGCCCAGGTATGTGGGAGGCTAATCTTTTCCGGTGAAACCTGTCACTTCATGGATTATTATAATGGTAGCTTGAAGGGCATTGGATGCAATCATGAAATGGCTTTTTTGTCTGTTAATGAGTTATCCTGAGGTATTCTCATAATCGGTAAGAACCCACATGATCTTTCTGGGAGGTGTTCTTTTGCCAGAGGTAAAGATGACAATATCATCTGCAATGCTCAAATGATTGATCTGTGGCCCTCTCTTTTCCATGTAGAAACCATTAAATAGTTGGTCATCATTCAAACTGTTGAGCATTCCGGAGAGGAGCTCTGCACCTATGATGAATAAATATGGTGCTAGTGGATCCCCCTGTTTTAGACCCCTTGATGCTTTGAAGAAGCCACATCTTGTATCATTAACAACTACAGGAAACTCTGTCATACGCTTTTTCCATGTCAAGCTTGATGACTACATTGGAGCCCACATTTGTTTTTTTTAATGCCATGAACTATTTCCTGAGCTAGCATGATATTTTCAGAGATGTTTCTGCCTTTGACAAGGCCTCACTGATTTGATAAAATGATCTTGGGGACAATAGGACTAAGACTAGTACCAATAACCTTGGAGATAATCTTGTTGACAAAGTTGCTAAGACTAATTGGTCTGAATTCTGTGATACTATTAGGGAATTCAACTTATGGCAGAAGAACTAGGCATGCACTAGACATAAACCTAGGCATAGGACTACCTCTAAAGAAGGATAAAACAACATTGAATAGGTCTTATTTGATCACTTCCCAGCATGATTGGTAAAAGTTTCCATTTATACCATCTGGTCCTGCTGCATTTGTGGGATTCATAGAGAAGACAATCTCATTTATTTCTGCAATAGATGGATCCCTAGTGAGGGTATCATTGTCTTCATATGTGATCATAGTTTGAATGATGGGCATAATATCTTCTCTATTTACTATGCCATGATCTGACAAAAGGTTATGGAAATACTCACAACTAGCCTCTCCAATTTTTTCATCTCCCTGGATCCATTCTCCTTCCTCATTCTTGGTTTTGTGGATGAACAATTTCCTTCTTCTTCCTCTGATTAAACTATGAAAATACCTAGAGCTTACATCACCTTTCTTGAACCATTAAAGCTGAATTTTTTGCTTCAAAACATCCTTTTCAATCTTCAAATATCTAACATATTATGCCTTCAATTCATTAAGGGTTGTTATGTCAGGATCAACATTAGTTTGGGCCCAGATGACTTCTGCATTTTTGACTTTTTGTCAAACTCCTTGGCTTTTAGAAAAATATCTCCATATTCATGTCTAGACCACTGGCTCAGCGCATGACTTAATGCTTTCGACTTCTGATGAAACACCTACATAAGAGGCCCTTTCACTTCCTTGTTCCATACCTGTGAGACCAAAGGTAGGAATCCTCTGTTGTCTACCCAGCATTTGAAGAATTTGAAATATTTTTGTCATTATCTTGCTAAATAAGAAATTGTAGCAGCATGAAAATTTTCTAACCATCGATCATTGACAAGGCCCCTGTCAAGTATCTTCCATACTATAGAACATGTCCCCATTCCATTGGACCATGTGTATTTGGGACCATAGAAACCAAGGTCCACAAGACCACAATATTCAATCATGCTTAGAAACTCAATACTTTTGGACATTTGGTATGGAATTCTACCAATTTTTCTACTATTGAGGCAATGACATTGAAGTCACCTATAACACACCATGGAACACTACATCTAGATGATTTGTGTCTTAGAACATCCCATAGGGGTCTTCTAAGTAAAGGTTTGCATTTAGCATAAATGACTGTCAGATGGAACATTTTTCCATTTTTAGCATGAATCGTCCAATGACAATTGTTGCTCATCATGATCTAGGATTTTAGCAGTGAATTCTTTATTCCGGAACACCCAGATTTTATCATTGGTGTTAGAAGTAGCTTGATGAATGGAAAGTTGGAATTTGAAGGATTCGATTTGGGAGTTGTTTATGAAAGGTTCAAGGACATCTATGAAAGAGAGTTGATGGATTTGTTTCCGGGTTCTGAGCCTTTCAATAGCCCCAGAGGACCTGATGCCTCTTGCATTCCAAATGATTGTACTAATAATTGAGAAGGGTGTTCTAATTTGTTTTTTGGTGGGACACTGCTACTTCTACGAGCTTTACTCCTGGTTAGATTTGGTGAGGGACTCTTTCTGGAAGAGATAGTTGAAGGACCAACATTTTCCTGACTTGATTTTCCATTTACTGCAGTAATCAATAGTTCACAGTGTTGTTCCTTTTCAAAATCTTCATCATTAGGATCATTGTCAACATCTTGTTCCCCACTTATCTCATCCTCGAATTAAATTGGTCTATATTCATCTTGTTGAGGAGTGTTTATTCTGATAGGACATGCCTCTAGGGGAATTTTAGAGAATGCAAGTGATGGTTTATTTTGAAGGTGTTTGTAGAGGCATAAGTGACTTTGTCTTTTTTTTGCTGTGATATTTTCATCATTGGTGAGTAGATCTGATCCTTTTCTATCTAAGGTTGGTTTTTTGTTTGGTAACAGAGATTGGGACATGGAAGGATTGACTATTACTAAGTTTCTGTAAGCAAGAGCCTCCTCCATTGCATTAGGACCAGGCTTGAAACTTTTTTGGATTACATGGCTCAAAAGATTGGTATCATCATGTGGTTTATTGATGTTGATTCCTGCATTTTGTTTCCTCATTGCTTTCTTTCTCTTTTGGATAGGTTTATTTTTTAGTTTAGGAACTTGTATAATGAAATCTGCAGTTGCATGAGCTTTTCCATTCAATAGTCTCCTGACTTGATTTGATAGTTCCTGATTTGGTAGTTCCTCTTCAGAACTAAAGACTTCACAATGGTCCACTTCATTTGAGGGTTGATGGGCATGCTGAGTTTCAATTCTAGGAATAGCGGTAGCAGGGGGAACACAGATGGTCAACCAATTATGCATTAGCACACTCATGCAAAACATGAGGAATCCCCAGCCCTGATGGAACCCCTTCCTGATTTTCTATGTGTTTCTATTGACTATTCTATATACCTCCTTGAACTTCTTTATCAGATAGAGAAACATGAGGGGAATGGGATTGGGAATCAGGATTCAGAATCATTTGATCCATCACAATTGTATTGGCATTGGTATTTTGAGATACAGTGTGAGTAGCTTGGTTTATACCTGAGCTTTTATTGGTGGCAGTATACTGAGTAGATGACTGATGTATAGTATTTGCCTGTTGTTTTGGTAAATACATCTGTTGTTGTTTCTTGTTCCGGGAGGTACCTTTGAAGTTTTTCCTCCTTTGTGTTTGCCATTCATCTTTTTGAGGTGTTGTGTCATTACTTTGGTGTTGATTTTCTTGCTGTGTTCTGCAGCCTTTGTGTTGTCAATTTGGTATTCTCCCCCTTTCTTTGCTTCTTCCTGATGTCTCTTATTTTTCTGTTTTTTGCTTGCTTATGCATTTTTTGTGTTCTTTTGCTGTTTATTGGACTGTGAGGATGCTGCTGCAGTTGCTTCTTCCTCCTTTCTCTTTTTAGCGTCAACTTCTCTATTCTTAATAGGGTATGCCCTGAAGGTGATGTACTAGGTGTCTGTAATGTGTACAATATGAAGGAAGGCTATCATATTGGACTTCAACCCATTGGCCATCTCCATTAACATCTTGGTGATCATCATAGCCTAACCAGACATGGGTTGGCCTTTCCTTGGTGAGATCAACCTGCATTTTAACATTCACCACACTACCTCTAGTTTTTTTGGAATAAAGCAAGATCCAAGAAAAGGGATTTCCCAATTGGAGATAGCAATGGATTGAGTATATCCATGTAATATAGGTGCCAAGGCAATTCAGGTATCATGATCCATATTGGAACAATTGGGGAGTCTTCATTTGGCTTGAAGATAGGATTTCATGCTTCTATTCTCATCAATTGACCCTGTATGTACATGTGCTGTTTGGACCAGACAGTGGAGTTATCATACTCATTGTCAAGGTAAATGTAAACTGTCTTTGCATTGGAGTGAGCAATTTTAACCCCACCTCTTAGTTCAATCTGTGCAATAAAACTCCTTCTAATGGTTTCCATCTTTGGCATTCTGTGTTGGAACTTACCAACAACTGTGAACTTACATCTATCAAAAAATTTAACCATGTAATCGTCTCTTTTAAAGATCACAATAGGTTTACCTTGCTTGGTAGTGATAACAGGAGATGTAAATTGCAGGGATGCAATCTTAGCCTCATGCTTGGCCCTCAATCTAGTGACATAGGATTGGGTGACTGTTGGAGGCGGATGAGGGGAGAGGTTGTTTGGTGATTTGGTTTTGGTGAAGTTATTGGTTGCTTGATGGTTAGTATTTGGATCTGGTGTAACTTAAGGATTGGATTGTATCTAAGGTTGTACAGAATTAGCATTGGGCTTAACAACAGGTTTTGGATTTTTTTAAAGTTGTGAAGTCGATCAATGTTGGATGTGATTTTGATGGTGGATTGCGGATTGGGGGTAATGGGTACCTGTGATTGATTTCAAACAACAAGAATGTCTATGCCATTGTTGGCAACCACCTGAGCTTCTGATGGAATTGAAGAATTGCACACATCATTATTTTGGATTGGAGCTTGAGGGAGAGAATTGCAATCACTTGAAGGAGCTTGAGGGATAACATTAGCTTCCTGAACACCTGCAGGAACAATAACACTCCCTCAAATGAACGGTGGAATTGACTTGAGCATTATGTCGTGCACTTGGTGTGCTCAGCTCAGCAGAGGCTCCTTTTTTGGAGACTTGAGGAGTTTAGCTCACTGGATTGACGTTGTGGAAACTTAGAGATGTTGTTCACACCTTCAGAGACCATTTTGCAATGATTTCACCCACTTGTAGCTTCTTCTCCAATCAAGCATCGGTCGCTGGAAAGTTGCATGTGGTTGGAGTTCTCAATGGAGTAATCTGAAAATTGGTGGGTGGTAGTTTTTCGAGATGAAGAACAATCTCCACAGTTTGGAGTTCCACGATTTGGTCTAAGATTTAGTTGGGAAATATTGGAAGCTCCCAAATGGATTTTTGCTACATTGATTACACCATCATTTGTAAGATTTGTATCAGCTGGGGAAATTTTGAGAGGTGTGCCTACCTGTGGTTTGTGCGTATAGTTAAAGCACTTCTCTTGGGTCTAGTCCGGTGGATTTTCACCACTAGAAGACAAAGTTACAATCATTCTGGTGTTGCGGTAGTTGTTTAGGTGATTCGCCTGTATGTAAAGAGTTTTTGCAATTGTGGGTTCAGTTGATGGGCATTATAAGTATAGAGGTGGTAACATTGTGATTAAACTAGACATGGAGAAGGGTTATGAAAAAATGTCCTCGAAGTGCATCTATGTAGTTCTTAGAAAATTTGTTTTTTCTGAAATCTGGATAGACATCATCAGTGTCACGCCCCAAGCTCGAGGAGCGACCGACGCTCAACCGAGTGAACCTGGCCGAGCAATCCTGTTAGACACATTCTACCCGACTCACTTACCATCAAGGGAAGACATGAATTCATCAATTAGACAATAGGAGATCATACAAGTACATTGGTAAGCCATTTCTTTAGGTACCTCATTGTTAACTTTTATGGTACATACACCTTACGATTTAGTGAAACAGAAATCTAAAGCACATCATAATTTATTGACCTTCCCAACACCCATAAACAACCCACATCAATGTCTACAGATCCTTTAAGTAGATACAAAAAAACGTTCTACAAAAGTAACGGCAACAAGGCCCCGACTATACCTCAAAATATGATAAGAAGGTGACCATGATATAAAAAATATATAGGACCCCGAAATGATATGGGGCTCACTAAGTCATCTGGAAGAGGGTGCGCCACTAGCTGCGATCAACAATGTCTGCTATGGAACCACCTACATCCATATGTAGCGCTCCCGATAAAAGGGACATTAGTACTGTAGAATAATACTAGTATGTAAAGCTAAACACTAATCTTAATAGAACAAACAATGAAACAAAGGGGAAGCAATCATAATGTACAATAAGAGCTTTAAAAAAATATGAAAACATCAAGTAATGATCACATAGTTTACGGTTCAATTTCCATCTTATTAGGTTGATAATCTTAGTGCCATGTGCCACAATCCATAATACCATCGTGTTCCTACACGGAGTTCGACCTCGACCCCATCAGCTAGGTCATCTCATTTGAGACATCAACCATATCTACAATTTCAATCAATTAATCCAGCATAATTACCACCATGTGTGCCGCATGCTGTTCGATCACGGACCGATCGGCAAGGGCATCTCACTTAAGATATCATCCTTTCAATTATTCAACTCAATTCACATTTACTTCCCATCTTTCATTACATGGCAGGAGTAGCCTCATTTATTAAGTCGTTCTTAGCACTTGGCCGTATCTTACAATTCAAATCTTTCCCTTTTTATACATTCAAATAATAGTATCATCCATATAAATAAGTCCTATCATATAAGGCACTGCACACATAAGGGAAAATGCTTGGAATATGTTAATCACACGAAGACATTTCATACAAATTAGGTTAGCAAGGTTTATTCGACTCTTGACACGAATTCTTAACCTTTCTCAGCTCATATTCATCATTTCAAACATATTCTCAAATAGCATGATGACACGATAAACATTTAGAACAATTATTGAACATAAATCTTTCAACACAACACATTAAGTCAGCCAATTTTAGTATGATCAAGTTATGAACTTACACCAAATAGTCGAAACCAGGGGTTCGATTATAAGAATAAGAGAGTTTATCCATACATACCTCAATTGAGCTTCTTTAAACTCTACAATGTTCCTGAACTCTTAGCAACCTCAATCTATTTTGGAAATATAACAATTTGAAACAAAATTAGGAAGATGATCGTGATTCTAGCTCATTTGAGCATTCTATCAAACACTAGGTGCGCACTAAGTCTCTAAGGTCCTTTTATAGAGGATTTAATTAACCCACAACCCATCCCTCACCATTTTTGGCTCAACAATGTTCCTATACCCGTTGGTAACACATGCAAGCAAGATAACAACTCCAATACCCATGGACTTTCTTGATAATTGCCCATCTTTTAGTTAGAATTCGAAATTAAGGTTAGGGTGTAGAATCTTACCTCAAGGATGATGATCTAGTGCGTTTTACTTGTTAATAATTCAAGATTTGTGTAAGAATTGAAGGATGATTTGGTAAAGATCACTTTCTAACTCTAGGGCTCCTTCTCTCACTCTAAAGCATCAGGTTTCTGCTAAAAATGACCCATTTGGTGTATTTAATGAAGCTGGGTCGCGTTATAGTGAAAAAAGAATGGATACTCCAAAGTTTCGGACCGGGTTACAAACCTGGCCTTGCCAGGCTAAAGCCTAGTCCTAGCGTGCTACAGGCCTGACCTAACAAGGCTAAAGCCTGGGCTTAGCGGGCTACATGCCTAGCCTCACAAGGCTAAAGCCTGGTCTTAGCGTGCTACAGATCTGGCCTCGCCAAGCTAAAGCCTGGTCTTGCCAGGTAGAAATAATTCAACTCCCCAATGCAGCGTTCAACCCAAAAACTCCGAAAACCCAATAAATTAGCCTACCTTGGCACCACAAAACCTTAAATTACTTAGTGAAATTTTCCGGGGCCTTACAATCAGTTACTCCAATACAATGTATGGTATTCGATCATTGTAAATGGAATCAAGAAAGGATTTTTTACTTCATCTCAAGGCCTCAAGCAGGGGGATCCATTGTAATCTTCCTTGTTTATCATTGGATCTGAGGTGTTGTCAAGAATTCTTAACAACCTTACCCATAATGAAACATTTACTTCCTTCTCCATGAATGAAAATGGACTTCAAATTAACCATCTGGCTTATGCATATGATGTAATTATTTTCACCGGGGGAGATATTAAGTCCATCAAACTAGTGATGAAGTAGATCAAGACATATGAGAGGGACTCATGACAAAAGGTGAATGCCGGCAAAAGTTTTTTTCATCACTACTCCGAAAACCAGAGCTGGGAGAATTAACAAAATAAGGAAGAAAACTGGTTTTATGGATAAGCAATTCCCCTTTGTATATTTGGGATGTCCTATCTATGTAGGGTGGAAGAAACTTTGTTACTTTGATGATATATTAGCAAAAGTAGTGAGGAAACTGGCTGGTTGGCAAGGTAAGATATTGTCATGGGGGTAGGATTACTTTGATCAAGAATGTTCTGCAATCATTACCGATTTAAACCTTATCTACCATGTCCCCTCCAAAAGGAACTCTAACACTCATCGAAAAACATTTCTCTAGACTCCTATGGGGAACAACAAGAGACAAGAACAATTATCACTGATGTTCCTGGAAAAACTTGTGTGTACCAAAAGATGAGTGGGGAATTGGTGTCAGAATTATAGAAAACATCAATGAAGTGTGCAACATGAAGAGATGGTGAAGGTTTAGGAACAAACCATATATATTTCACCAAAGCCAAATATTGCATTAGGGCTCATCCTGTCACCAAAAAGTGGGCAGCCAAAAATTCACACTCATGGAAAAGCCTATTACAAAGTATAGAGAAAGTTGAAAATAACCTTATATGGAAGGTTAATTCAGGAGAATGCAGTTTCTGGTGATACAATTTGACCTATAGAGGAGCTCTAGCAACAAGGTATCCAAACAATGGTGGATCATCAGAACTCATGGTAAAAGAGTTCTTCAATGGGGATGATTGGAATTCAGAAAAACTAAGAAAACTTCTACCTGGAAGAGGAGGTCATTCATATTACAAGCATTAATATAGGGAGACAAAGTCAACAAGACTATGCAATGTGGAATGACATTGAAGAAGAAATGTTTTTGATCAAATCAGCTTGGCAATTGATTAGAATGTAGAAACCAAAGAATTCCTTCATCAACAAAGTTTGGCATAAGAACGTCCCATTCAAGATTTCCTTTTTAAACTGGAGGTTAATCAATAGAAGGCTACCATTTAATGATATCATTAGCATATTTGGAAACCAGATGGTTTCTAAGTGGGCATGTTGCACATCAGCCAAATGTGAAACATTACAACATGGTTTCTTTGAAGGGGAAGCTGTAAATCATATATGGAAGTACTTTGGTACACCATTTGGGGAGCAATTGCAAACTGATTCTATCAATAGGGTTCTCAAGAACTGGTGGCAAAGGAAACAAAGTAAATTTGTGCATAAATTGATATTGCAAATTACTCCTATAACTATATGTAGGGAGTTGTGGAAAATGAGTACTGCCTTTAAGTATGGTAAAAAAAATTCTATCACATGAATATGGAATGCCAGGTAGTGTGGAACACTAAAGTTGTGATTAATAAAACATTCCAAAACATACAACTACCACCACATTGGCATCAAATTTGTGACATTGTGGAAAAGTTGAGACCAATTCCGATTTGTAAACAAGTACAGTGGTGCACACCCGAAGCTGGTAGAATTAAGATAAACATAGATGGGAGCTACATTGCGGCAACTGATGATGCTGGTATTGGAGGAATTGCGAGGGATGTAAATGGTAATATTATTATGGCCTTCTCGATTCCGATAAAGTGTAACAGTAACAACTTTGCTGAAGCCATAACTGCTAAGTTCGGGGTAGAGTAGTGTATCCAAAATGGTTACAGGAATATTGACTTGGAGATAGATTCGTTGTTGATTATTGAGATTCAAAGAAACAGGTCCACCAAGAACAATAAATTGAAGATGGTGATTGAAGAGATTATACAGAGCCTTGACTTAATCAATTTATATGTTATGCACTATTTAAGGGAAGCTAACCAGGTAGCTGACTCCTTCGCAAAGCCACCTCACAGAATGATGATATTGTGGACCTACCCTATTTTCAATTGCCCAATGTTGCAAAAGGAACTTTTCTGCTAGGTAAGTGGTAGATGCCTAGTATTAGGATTAGGTATGACAAAGTTAATTTTTTTGTTGGTTAAAATGTATAGAAAGAGAAAGGAGATGTAATATGCATATTTTTTGTCCATATGATCCCTTCTCTACATATTTTTGCGGTGGTAGCAATAGCAGACTATCTTGTTGTACTCTGAGGTAAGGCAAAGACCCTCACATTTTGTGATGCAGCAATATAACACAACCCAGTTTCATTCTGGGAAAGCTTTATATAAAAAAGCATTTTCTTATTTTATCATATTTTAAGCTTCATGGTTAAAGTTTAAGCCCATTTGAAGAAAAATAATCCAATACATATTATGTGTTCCTTTTGCACACATATGCAGATAAACAATCATTGGCATCTTGTTTTGTGTCCATCCTTTTCATGTAGATAGTTTCTTTTCTTGTTTTTTCTGGTAAGTTATGTTGTTCTTATTTTCAAACTCTTTGTCATATTAAATGTATTTACTAACTTTTCATTGCTCATGTAAAGTTATTTTATATCTCAGACATGAAACTATCGTATATTCTTTTTTTTTTTTTTTTTTTTTTTTTTTTTTTTTTTTTTTTTTTTTTTTTTTTTTTTTTTTTTTTTTTTTGGCATACCAGTATAATAGAGGGAAACAAATTACTCAGCAACTTTTTCCTGGAAGGTCTATTTTATTATTTTGTGCCAATGAACCTTCACAATTGAAAGTGAGACTTACTCTATCATTTGTGGAATAAATTACCGAGATATTGTTGTTGTACTTACTTCATGTCCAATCATATCGCACGTTGCTCTGTTAATTATTGAGGCAGCTCGGACTATCAAAAGTTCATTTATCATCCATTCAAAATCGCTCTGTATATAATTTTGTGCATGCTAACCAAGGAAGTTGTTGTTATCATCATATAGCAGCAGCTTACAAGTGCATTCTTCATATACTCCTCACAAGTTGGACTATGGGGTATAGCCAGCATCCAACCATTGGGCTTCCTTAAGAAAGGCTCTAACCAACTTTTTCATCTAAAAAATAAATAGGAGTAAGCTAGATAATAAGTGTCTTCTTCTTTTGGAATGAGATCACCGATTCGGCGGCTTACTAAAATTATCATTTCTTCCATTTAATTCAATCTAACTGATTTATGTGCATGGGTTAGTTAAGAAATATTACCTCATATTATGCATAGTATAGGCGGTCAGATTTACATTCTTTTGCCAGTAGTTCTTTCATTTCACCGTAAACGTCTAGAAGGGCTTGATACACAGGTCTCAAATATGGCTGTAAAGAATCTAACACACTAATGTCCCATCTATAAATTAATATTGTATCAAAACCACAAGTAAATATTTACGTCATGGACATGTCATTTCATACGATAACATTATGAAGAAATGTGTTTTAATATTCATCAATGTGGGATTATTGTAAAAAGATTTATGAAGTTTATATTTTACCTCTGGATCGCATCAGTGAAAGGCACAATTTCGTCAAGGGTTGCATAAGCATCAAAAGTGTCATCAATGATGCTGTTGATCTTGATTACTTTTGTTATTAGTTTTCTCGCACGACTATATACTGGGGCTCATAATACAATCTTAACACCCAAAAATATACCTCAACCAATCTGTCTCTTGCATATCGATATTTGTTCACAAAATCCAAATTATTCCATCATCTTCATCATAGCACAAGAGCAACAAGTTATTTTATTTTAGTTTTACTAAGACCAAAGTGTAATTATTCAATTATTAAATTAAAGAAGATAGATCAAATAATGTACCTCGTAAGCACGTTAAGCTCTCTTTGATGCAGTTTTTGCAACACGTTAAAATCCAATTTTGCGAATTTCAAAAACAAGTCGTTGTGTGCATCAATGTCTTCATAAATGGATATGTATTTCCTTGCCCCCAGCCTTGGTATGGTTTTACGAATTGGCTGGCTTAAGGCTTCAGTAACTTGCGCCTTAAGCAAGTTAAAATTGTTCAAGTTTGTGACCATGGACTCGAGATGAATAGTGGTAAAGGTAAGAGCTTATTCTAGAATGTCCTCCACATGAACTCTCATATGTAATGCTTCATACAAACTTAGTAACCTTGGACATCATTAGTGTTGGTCCAAGTGATGTTTTGCTTTGAAGATTGACAAAGGAAGCTCAAGCATGAACCAGGTCCATCCCCTGTATACACAGACACATGCAGATTCGAGCATAAGGGATGGACGTGAAGGAGATAAGCTTAACTTGATACATCCGATATCTCCTGATAAAAAAAATTGCATAATTAATAAGGAGAAGGACTACTTACTCAAAGAGAACACTATCCAAGATAAGAGAGGAGTTAGAAGTTGAGAACAACTAGAACACTTCCACCAAGGAAGAGTAGCATTAAGACTCTAGTTGTCTCTTGATTTACTAACTTTATATATTGCAGGATGTTCTCATTCTACAGTTACGCACAAAAGCATAAGTTAAACGTGAGCTGAGAGAAAAATAGCAAGGCATTTTATAGGAAACTCTTGTGTGATTCAAGTATGTGAACCTGAGGCTACATGAACTAGATAGAAGAACCAGTTTCAAGTGTCTGTCTTTTATTCTAGTTCAACTGTAGTAGGTGGTTTTCAAATTGTACCTTTCAGCTTTATCTAGAGGCAAATGTATTAGGTACTCTGACTATTTAAGTTAGAGTTAACTTGAAGTTGTCGCAAGAGTTAGAGGCGGATTGCCACAATGGGAATAGTGTTAATCCTTAGGTTTACAAAGTGTTTTGTAAATGCTGTTTTGGCTCAGTGATTTAGTGCAGAGTTGGGAAAAATCCTACTGAGTAGTAGGTCATGGGTTTTTCACCCTTTGAGTCGGGTGTTTTCCACGTAAAATACTTGTGTTTTTTACGTTCTGCATTTACTATTTCAGCAATAGTAGGTTAAGGAACACTTAGAAGAACTAGGTACTTCTATGCGAAAAATAGGACACCACACAAATCACCCCCCCCCCTCCACACACACACATCTTGTGTGGTATTGAAGTTAAAACATCAATTGGTATTAGAGTGGGTTATCTTTGAAGAGGCTAACACCTTAGGAGAAGATCAAGATGAGTGCACCACCTGGGAATTGGAAAGGGAAATCTACTGCCAGGTCACCACTCTTCAACGACCAGTACTACTCCTGGTGGAAAATCAGGATGAGAGATCACATCATTGGAGAGGACTATGAGCTATGGGACATTTTCACCGATGGCCCACTGGCTACACTGAATAAAAATGTTGATGGAGTAGACGTGCCAAAGACAAGAGTTGACTGCACTGCTCATGACTTGAGGAAATGGGAGAAGAATGCTAAAGCCAAGAAATGGCTTGTTCGTAGACTCGATCCAAATGAGTAGAGTAGAATTTAAAGTTGTACCACTGCGAAGGCAACTTGGGACACTCTACAAGTGGCCATGAATGAACACCTCAAGTGAAGAGGTCCAAAGGAACTCTAGTGTATTCTTAATATAATAACTTTACCATTAAGTAAGGGGAAACCATTCAAGAGATATACAGTTGACAAATGAACTAAAGTCTCTTCGAAGGATTATTCCTGAAGAAGACACAGTGGAGAAGATTTTGATAAGGGTTCTGCTTGTTACTTGGGAGTGTTAATTGGATGAGTTAATTTGAAATCTTACTACATATGAACTTTTGTGGAAAACTAGGAAGATGGATGTACTTAAGAAGGAAATGAGCTTAGAATTCAGAATCACTAAAGGTTCTGATCTACAAGATGATGAAATTACTATGATCACAAAAGACTTAAACAAGTACTTAAGGAGAAGAAAGGGTCGTTTAAGAAGTTGAAGCTCCAGTAAGCCAAAGGTTCCTAAAAAGAAAACCAATGAAGGATGCTACAAGTGTGGGATGACTGATCACCACATCTAGAACTGCCTTCAATGAGAAATTGAATGGAAGAAGGAAAGATCAAAATGAAGGAACAAGAAGAAGGAACAGGTTCAACCCAAGAAAGACAAACGATCAACCAACGTTATGGTCACTACTTAGGGAAAAAGCACAGATGAAAACTCAGATGATGATGATGGGGATGACCAAGCACTTATGGCCATTGGCGAATCTGATGAGGAAACCGATGTAAGTGTAATTCATCTCAAAGAAAAGATTTAATTTTTGTCTAAAGAAAGGCTATCAGAGATACTTCTAGATCTAATTGATGAATTTGAGAATGTAAAAAAATTAAAAGGAGTAGTTGTCTAAAGAATGTGTGATTTTAAAAGCAAAGTGCAAAACTCTGGAACTTAGAGTTAGTGAAACTGTAAGTGAAAATACTGCTTTAAAGAACCGGTTTCATACACTTGATTTAAATGTCCTAGAACTTAAATCTGAAAATCTAAAACAAAAACTCGGAACAGGAAAGAAGACAGTTGATCACACAACTCACTCTAGAAGAAAATGTAGGAAAAATAAAAGATGAGTTGTATAAGAGGGATGAGCAGGTAAGAATCATAAAGGAGGATCTAAACAAGGTCAAGCATGAGCTGGATAGAGCTTGTAAATAGAACAGGTCCTCCAATGCTCTTCCATTGCTACAAGAACATCACAGTAGCAACAGAAGAGGACTTGGTTTTGGAAATCTGCCACATAAATGGGATCCCAAAAGCAAGTACCTCACACTTCATGAGAACAACATTTGCACACACTGTGATAAAACAGGTCATTACAAAAGTGAATGCACTGCAAAAGAAAAGGCAAGTCAAAAGAATAAAGAATATTTTCAAGGGAACAATAGGCTACCAAGTTGTGCTAAAAAGAATTTGATTCACCCTTTTGCCTATAGAAAGGGACCCAAACTAGTTTGGGTTCCTAAGACTAACCCCTGATTTCCTTTTGCAGGTCCAAGTGAAGTGGAGCACTCAAATATGGTACATGGATAGTGGTTTCTAAAAGCGTATGATAGGAGCAAGAACCAATTCCTTTTACTCACGGACCTCAAAGGAGGTAATGTCTCCTTTGGAAATGGGATGAAATGTGAGATCATTGGAGATGGAAAGGTAGGAAAGACTGATTCTCAATCTATTGAGAATGTCTACTTGATAGATGGACTAAAATACAGTCTAATAAGTGAATCACAATTCTGTGACAGAGGTAATATGGTAGTATTCACCTCTACCAAATGCTTTGTGATTAATCTTACCACTGACAAGATTGTTTTGCAGGAAAAAAGAATGAACAATATATATGTTGTAGATCTGTCCACACTTTCAGAAAATGAATTCACTTGCTTAAGTGAGTTGGATAATGATCCTCTTCTTTGGCACAAGAGACTTGGACATGCCAGTCTGAGTCAACTCAAAAAATTAGTCTCCAAGGATCTGGTGATAGGGCTGCCTAACATCATGTTCAAGGAAGATAAAGTTTGTGAGGCTTGTGAAAGGGGAAGCAGGTAAGATCTTCTTTTAAATGCACGGAAATGGTAAGCACCTCTAGGACAATAGAACTGGTCCATATGGATATTTGTGGTTCAATGAGGACATTAAGTAGAGGTGGTAAGAGATATGTGATGGTGCTTCTTGATGATTACTCTAGGTTTACTTGGACATTGTTTTTAACATCTAAAGATGAATCATTTGACATATTTACTTCTTTTGTTAGAAGTACTCAGAAACAACTAGGTAATCAACTTGCATTAATTAGGTCTGATCATGGCACTGAATTTGAGAATGCTAAATTTGCCGAATTTTGTGATGAGCCTGGCATAGATCATAATTTCTCTGCCCCTAGGAATCTAATAGAATGAAAAAGTAAGTAAATGACACGGGATATTTTATGTGGAAGAATCCCTGCTTAAGGGGATAAAAAACCACGACCTACACTGGTAGGATTTCAACTTCACTACTTGATAAATCTTTTAGATTACAACCTATTGTAACCTAGGAATTTAACTTTTAATCCTTCACTAACTTGTAATACACCTATTACAAGCCACTTTGCAGTACACCCATTACAAAGACATCAACTCATTACTAACTCTAGTCACAACATAAACTCTAAGGGTTTGTGGTTTTTGGAGGTTCCTAGTTAAAACTTCTAAATAAGCAAATTAGGAATTACAACGAAGAAAAAATACAAAGATACAACTCAACTAAGGACATACGCAAGACTTGTTATGGAACTGGTCTATAGTAGCGTTTCACTTTGTTCTGATACACTTGTGACTTTAATGCTCTATGATCAGATCTTCAATGCTTAAGTGATCTCACAAGTGTTCAAGTGATGTTACTGATGTTCTAAACGTCAATACTACACGGGGGGGGGGGGGGGGGGGGGGGGGGTGATTTGTGAGGTGTCCGGTCTTCGCGTGCACTAGTCATAGAAGAACCAAGTTCTTCTATGTGCTCCAACCTCTACTGTTTGCAGAATAATAAATACAGAAAATAAGGAACACGAAGATTTTTACATGGAAAACACCTGGCTCAAAAGGTGAAAACCCACAACCTACTTCCCAGTAGGATTGTCCCAAACTCTTTACTAAATCAGTGAGCCAAACAGCATTTACAAAAACTCTTTTGTAAACCTAGGATTAACTCTAATCCCTTTGTGGCAAACTAGCCTCTAGCTATTTGCGACAAACTCCAAGTTAGATATAACTTGAAACACACGGTACATATTACAGACGGTTCTAGATATTGCGGAAAGGTACAAGTTGAAATCACCTACTACAAGTAACTAGACTAAAAGACAACAGTTGGAACTGGTTCTTCTAGCTTGTCCAAGTAGCTTCAGAGTCACACACTTAAATCTCACACGAATTGCTAGCAAAATTTGCCTTGCTAATTTTGCTCTCAATTGTTGCTTAACTTCTGCTTTTGTGCGTACCTGTACAATAAGAACAATCTTTGAGTTCCTTTGTCAATCTTCAAAACCATTCAATTTCTTGGGCCAACAGTTTTGTTGTAATGCTTCTTGTTAATATCCTTAGTATGGCATCACTTAGATGATGTAAACACTTGGTTGATAAAAAGCCATTCTTAATGGGAAGTGACTATTGCACTGTTTCTGCACTGTAGCGTGTACAGTGCAAGCATTCACTTTCCAACTGTAAAGTTGACTTCGTGCGACTGTCAGGGTAACTTCAAGGGATTAGTCCCTGAGTTGATTGTTTTCTGTCTGAAGTCATACAACTCACATTAGCTTGATTCCATTGATGGATAAATATACCAAGTGAGCATCAGGTCCTTTATCTGGTTCTTGACAACCATTTGCAGAGCACAATAAACAAGATAAAATACCAGGAACTCCATAAGTTCCCCCTTACTCTATGCTTCCCCGTTAATCAGATCTCCCTGCCTCAATCTTCTTCCCCCTTTTGGCATCATTAAAAATACACAAGCAAGGTATCAGCATAAAGAAGTCTAGCCTAATGAACTCATGCCACTTGTGTGCACACAACATGATAGAAAAAAGAAGCAGAGAACACATGCATTTAATAGCAAAAGAGAGTCTTCACAGATACTTATAAACCATAAGCCTTTTCCATTATAGCAAAGGCAAGATTGGACTGTTGACAGCAGGATCAATACAGGTGAAATCCATCCATACCATAAAAAACAAAAACAACTACCACAAGTCATTAAAGCAAAAAAGTAGAAACTTAACACTAGGCACTGAAAGATTTGTTTAGGGGGGAACTGGAGGATTAAGGCTTGGAGGAAGCAACAAGAGTTTTGAGAATAATATGCATCCGAGTGTTTGTGGACATTTGCACTTCAAGCAGTTTCTCTCTTAGGTTCTCCACTTGTTGCCTGAGCTTAGAATTTTATTTAGACAGACGAGCAACTTCTCAACTGTAGGAGCTAGAAGATCATGGTATTGCTACACCCTGACTAAGATGAGTCTCAAGAATGGCACTCCTTGCCTTCAGCTTCCTAATTTCCTCTATGGCACTATTCTGGGCGTTGATGAGCAGAGAGATCGTCGAAGTGCTCCCCGCTCCCCCAAAATTTTCAATACATTTACATTCTTCCAGTGTAGTCTTTGAGAAGGTTTGTTTCCTAGTCCCCATCTTGGGATTCCCTAAGGGTACATCGAAAAACTTGAAGAAATGCATGAGAAGAAAGCCATACGGAAGCCCATGGTTCCCATATTTTAAATCTGCCACTTTCTACATATGTTCAATCATAATTGCAGGAAAGTTGATAGAACGGAACTTGTCGAGTGCTTCCATTAGGTACAGGTCAGACTTGGAAGTAATGGAGCTCCTTTCAGCATGAGGGAGCAGAACTTTGTTAACCAGTTCAAAAAGCAGTTGGTACACAGGAAGAAAAGCCTTCTTGTGTACCCGTTCCCCATGTTGAACAACTTTTTCCTTCACAATGGAGCACCTAAAATTTGATCCACAAGCACCTCTAACACATGAAAACCCTTCAGATGGGACCTTCAGAATATCTCCCAACACAGTAGCATCCAATACCATATCCACTCTATTTACTAACACACAGATGTGGTCATTTTTAATAGTGAATAGGTCGTCATAGAAGCTTTGGACCTCATCCTCATATGCTTTGGGAACATCCACTTTGAACAGATGGCCCCACTGTTGAAATTTCACCATCTCAATAATTTATCTCATCCAGCCATTTCTGAAATTTCTGGATCAAATGTGCGACCTCAAAGTACCTTTTGATGTCTCAGCCTTTCTTGTCCTAGACCACATACACTTTTCACCTTCTTTGCAGAACCAAGTTCCTCAACAGTTCCCACATTTATTTTCCCAAACCTCCCAATGGACTTCCCTTTACCACTTGATTCTACCATAATGTCATCATCACACACACATTTCTCCTCCACAACTTAATTAAACTTGACACCACTTTTTAATTGATTTTTCAAAAATTTCCTTTTAAGAACTTTCAACAGATTGTTTCTTTTTCTTGGTTAACTTAATTAAGAAACTTTGTTCCTCCTGAGCATCCTCATCTACCGCTACTACTGGAATATTTTTGTCAGACTCAATTTCCTCTTCTTTCATCAGCCTCTTCTTCTTCTTCTTGCTACTCTTTCTACTTTTCTTTAGGGCAGACTCAAAAGACTCCTTCTTTTTCAACCTAGTAGTAGGTCTTTTAGAAGGGGGCTCAGGTGTGACCGATGGATTTCTGATCTTGAAGCGAGCACTAAGAATCACATCATCCTGATCATCCTCTTCTTTACCATTTTCAACTAGAGTTATAGATTCCAACGGCTTGGTGTGACTTCTTTCCTTAGGGAAGGGATCAGGTTCATCAGTAGGGTTCCTAGTAGCTTCTTCTCGTGCAGGAGGTTCAATGAGCACCATCATTCCTTCCTTTCCTATGACCAGAGTTTCTTCCCCCTGAGACTCATGCATGGTAGAAGTTCCTTCACTCACCAGTACCTCAGCAACAATAGCTGTTATGTTTTCTGGTGCCTCTTTTTCTTGTGATTCCATCAGAGCCATAATGTCCAATACAAGAGAACTTATGTACTGATTAGTGTCTTCCTTAGAGGCCCCTTTATCTTGATGAGAAACACACTAATTTTCACCTTTTTTCTAGTCTATGAGAGTATCAAGCAACAGAGAAGAAATAACATCTACTTTTGAGGCTTCAGAGTCCTCAGTGATTAAGGAACGAGTATGGTTATATGGAGTTGTGAGAGAGATGAGAGGTGAAAGGGAATCAGATTTGGACATACTAGTGTTGGTATCGCAGAAACGAATATTGTTGGCGGTGGTTCTAGAGTGTGGAAAGAATCGAGGATGTTGTCCTCCATATAGGTATGGGAGCTTTCTCTTCTTCCATGGCAGAGAGTTAGGTTGAAGGCTAGAGTGTGAAAGGGTTTTCTAGAGGGAAGAGATATTTGTGAGGGAAGAGAGAAACGGGTTCTGAAACGGCGGTAGGTTTGTGGGAAGATGTACCGTTGTAGAAGACGTGAAGAGATTTGAAAGAAGGGACGTGATATACAGGATCTGAAAAGGTGGACGGCGTGGCAGTTAAATTTGTTTCCTTTGAGATATGCATGAGTAAAACACTAGACTGCTAACATGTGGTCCAAGAACAAGGTTCCTGAACAGTCTTTCAAAAATATTTTCAACTCTCTTTTGCAGCTCATGCATCGTTCCTTCAACTTATATAATCATCATGTGTGTCTACTTGCAACGTTATAGAAGTGAGTTAGGCTTGGCAAGAAAACAATTTAGGTAGATTTACCTGAACATGACATTCATAGCCATAAGAAAAGATCTAGGTCCTCAATTAGATTTAATTAACCTAGTGCCATCTTGTTTCTCCCAAAGTGTTCCCTACTTAAAGCTTTGGTGAAAATGTCTGTAATTTGGTCTTCTGTGCTACAGAACTTCATACAGATAAGCCCCTTTTCCACATTGTCTATGAGAAATTGATGTCTCACAATAATGTGCTTCGTTCTCTTATGTTGGACATGGTTCTTTGCTATGTTGAGTGCATTGGTGTTGTCACATAGAAGAGTTACACAATCAACGTACACTCCAAAATCCCCTAATTATTATTTGATCCACAGTAGCTGAGCACAGCAGGAGGCTACATCAACATATTATGCTTCAACTGTTGAGAGAGCTACTGAATTTTGATTCCTTGTACCCCATGAGATTAGACATGATCCTAGGAAATGAGCCATTCCTGATGTGCTCTTCCTGTCCAGCAAATAACCTGCATAGTCAGCATCAGCATAACCGACAAGATTAATATTGTCACCTGAAGGGTAATATAGAACCAGGTCTTGTGTTCCCTTAAGATATGTCAAGATATTTTTAGCAGCCTTTAGGTGAGATTCCGTAGGATTTTATTGAAACCTTTCACATAAACCCACAGTGAACAAATATATGGCCTGCTGGCAGTTAGGTAGAGTATAGATCCGATAATGCCTCGATACATTGTTTGGTTTACAAGAGATCCTGATTCGTCCATGTCCAGCTTAGTGGCAGTGGCAATGGGGGTCTCAATAACCTTTGATGCTTCCATACCAAACCTCTTCAAAAGCTCCTTGATGTATATCTGCTGACTAATACATGTTCCCTTCGGGGATTGCTTCACTTGAAGACCCAAGAAAAAATTCAGCTCGCCCATCATGCTCATTTCAAACTCACTTCCCATGAGTTTTGCAAATTCTTAACACAGCGAGTCAGTTGTTGCCCCAAATATGATATCATCCACATATAACTGAACGATGAGCAGGTTCCTTCCTCATTTCTTCAAGAACATAGTGTTATCAATTTTTCCTCTTGTAAATCCATTTTCTAAGAGGAAGTTAGATAACCTTTCATACCAAGCTCGAGGATCCTACTACAACCCATACAGTGCTTTATCCAATTTGAACACATACCCAGGATGTTCATGACATTCAAAACCTGGAGGTTGGTTAACATAAACTTCTTCCTTGAGAAAACCATTCAGAAATGCACTTTCTACATCCATTTGGAACATAGTGAATTCCATATGAGATGCAAAGGCAATAAGAATTCTAATGGCTTCCATACGAGAAACTGGGGTGAAATTCTCATCATAGTCAATCCTTTCCTCCTGATTGTAACCTTGGATAACCATCCTTGTCTTGTTCCTTGTTTTGTTTCCATTCTCATCAAGCTTGTTTCTGAATACCCACCTGGTCCCTATGATGGTTCTATTTGAGGGTCTAGGTACTAGGTGCCAAACTTTGTTCCTTTCAAATTGATGCAGCTTCTCTTGCATAGCTATTTTTGCATCCTTCAAGGCTTCTTTGATATTTTTGGGTTCTATTTGGGAGAGGAAGGCTGAAAAGGCAAGAGAGTTTCTAGCTTTTGATCTAGTTTGAACTCCTTAATCAAGGGGTGATTATATTGTCGAGAGGATGAGAGCTTTTGTGTTTCCAATTTGGAACCAGAATCTCATTGGTAGAAGAACTGCGCAGACCTGACTCGTTCCCCTGCATTCTTCGTTCTGCTACCTGTTGGGTGCTTTTGAACTTCATCAACAACTCTTTCTTCAGCTTCAGTGGTGGTGATTTGGGTACCCGGTTCCTATTGAGGTAGAGAGGAGGAGGTTGCATTATCCTCACTTGTTTCCTATACTTGGCTCATCATATCTGCTTTTCCATTTTCCATATTAGTGATCTCTCCGGCAACTAGCAGTGGTCGACTGTCATGATCATCCTTGTTGCCTTTCTCATCAGATGGAATTGTCTCATTGAAGATTACATGAACACTTTCCTCCACACATTGAGTCATTTTATTGTAGACCTTGTAATATTTTCTTTGAGAGGAATATCCCAGAAAAATTCCTTCATCACTTTTGGCGTCAAATTTTCCAAGCTGATCCTTTTCATTGTTAAGAACATAGCATTTGAACCCAAATATTCTTAGGTGAGTCAGTTTGGGATTCCTTTCATTTAGCAATTCATAGGGAGTTTTGTTCAAAAAGGGTCTGATCATGCACCTGTTCACCAATTAGCAGGCAGTATTTATGGCCTCAGTCCAGAATTTTTTGGCTATCCCACTATCAAAAAGCATTATTCTAGCCATATTTTCAAGGGTTCCATTTTTCCTTTCTATGACTCCATTTTCTATGGGGTTCTTGGAGATGAGAAGTTTTGGGTAATGCCATTTTCACTGCAGCACTCATCAAACTTAGCATTGTAAAATTTTATTTAGTTGTCAAATCTAATGCAAGCAACTTCTAATTCCATCTTCACTTGTATTTTCTTGACACAAGCCATGAACACTTCGCATGTCTCATCCTTTATTCTGAGAAACGGTGTCCAGGTGAACCTTGACTAATCATCTACTATCACAAAAATATATTTTTTTCCTCCCCTTCTTGGCACTCTCATAGGACCACGTAGATCCATATGAACGAGTTCAAGTGGCTTTGACGTGCTGACATCTTTCTTTGGCTTGAATTTTGAGTTTGGCGATCCACGAACCACGTTCTTCTGTATCAGTTCATTCAGAAGAGAGAAACTTGCATGTACCAGCCTTCTGTGCCATAACTCTGCACATCATCAACTGCATTCAAGAAGCTCATATCACCACTTTGTAGGGATTCAAAATCAGCAACGTAGATGTTCTTGTACCTTTTGGCCACTAGTACCACTTCGCCAGTTACTAGATTAGTAACTGTGCACACTTTTGACAAGAACTCCACCGTGTTTACCTTATCACATATATGAGAGACACACAATAGACTATACTTTAGATCATTTACATAGTACACGTTCTCAATTGAGTGTGAAAGAGACATTCTAATTTATCCAATTCCGAGAATATACCCCCTTTTTCCCATTTCCAAAGGATACATTCCCTGCTTGCAAAGCTTTTAGTGAAATAAAGTCCATGGTATTTCCACTCATGTTCTTAGAGCATCCACTGTCCATGATATGTTGTTGACTGCTTCCTCTCACTATTCCCTGCACAAGGAAATCAAGGGTTAGATTTAGCTTTTTTAGTCCATGCAGGTAACATACGTTTTTTGCGGGTGGCAACTGGTTCTCTTCCAGCGGTCACTTTTTCAGCAAAAACTTTGTTTTTCTGAACAGACTGGACTCTGGCTTGGCAATTTTCCTTGAAATCCCATTGTTCCCACAGTGGGTACAAAGCCAGTTATCAGGTACAGTGACGTACTTGCTATGAGGGTTATAGGGAACTTTATCCCTTTGAAACCCTATTCCATGTTTGTTTCCACCATTATTAAAGTACATGGCAATAATAGCATATGAGGACCAGGTCCACTTGAGTAATTTTTCAAGATCATTTTTTACTTTTTCAAAATCTGCGTTAAGCTGTCTATATTTCGCAAGCTCAGCACTCAAACTAGTTTTCACAATATTCATCTCATTTCAAGTTTAATATATGCCTCACTAGCAACTTCCGTTCCTTTTTCAGAATTTTCAAGCCTAGATTCAGCTTTAAGTCCCTCAATTGTTTCCTCTAGGTCTGGGATCACCACTAGAATATCATCTCTTTCTTGCTCAGCAATGACAGCTATCTCCACTAAGGTATTCTTTTCTTTACTGGAGTTCTCTATGGTTTCTTTCAGGTCAACTACAACTAGCATCAAATCATCTCTTTCATGTTATACACTACAATTTTTTTTGTTAGAGCCTCCTTTTCATTTTCCAGATTTTCTATGGTTTCCTTCAGGTCAACTACACAAACCACTATGTCATCTTTAGTCTGCTCATTATCTCCTAACTCTATTGTCAAGGCATCTTTATCACTCGCAAGACTATGATATGCATCAAGCAATACATTAGCTAATGACATGAGTTTCTTAGGAGAATAGGATTTTAGGTTCCTCTGAACATTCCTAAAATTTATCTCATCATTTTCATCATCTTCATCATCATCTTAGTGAGCCATCAAGACAAATATTGAATCATATTCATTTTATTCACTTTCAACTTACATCATGGAACTATCACCTGCATCATTTTCTTCTTCTGATTCACTAGAGGTGTCTCCCCATGCTGCGAGAGCTTGCTTCACAACATTGTCAGTTATAGTTTTCCTTTTGAAGCGTTTGTCAGGAATCGGGTTCCTCATGGTTGCTTTATCAGAGTTGTGCTTGAAATGTTCTTATTTCAGAAGAGGGCATTACTTGATGAAATGCCCGGGCTTTTCACACTTATGATAGAGGTCATAATTATTTGGTTAGCTGGAAATCCCTCTCTTTGGTATACTTCCATTCCTTCGAACAATTTTCTGAAACCTTCTGGTAAGGTATGCCTGTTGGTTGATTTCCCAATGCACATGCAAGTGTACGTGGTCGACAAGTAATACAGAATTTTAAGTCCAGATATCGTACCCACAAGGAC